>VXAB01010899.1:80170-111263 GCA_013399175.1 Odontophorus gujanensis | reverse complement strand
AAAAAAAAAAATCATAAGCTCGAGGTTAAACTGTTTCCATGTTTGAGTAGAATATTAGAATATGGAGATTTGTCACCACCATCAGTGTCAGTGCTCTGGTGTTCCAATGTGACACATTACAGACTTCTTCGCTCTCCTTCCTGTCTCAAGTCCAGTCTTCATTTTTGCTTTCTGAATTTAACTTTAAACTCCATCCTGCTGGCCAATATATCTGATATTAACTTATGGGTTGAAAGGATGTTGACCAAGAGGATGAGCACATAACATGAGCACATAAGCTTTGTATGTTAAGTAAGTATGACAAAAAGCAAAATTACTTGTCTGATAGCACAGTTCTATTCTCAGAAAACTAAAGGTGGAAAACAGAAGTACTGTGCATAGGATGTATCAGAAATGCTAAAAATTATCAGTGCGGAAATCCAGGAAGTGCCCTACTACTGTAGGACCTTTCTCCATCCTGACAATGAGCTTCTTGTCCCCTGAGCTGAATTATTTTACACAGATGTGTTTTGTCTTTCTCTTCAAGTTTGGTTGAGTCATGCTGCAGGAAGTTGGAGGGGTAGATCTGTCAGAAGAGACATACTCATTATGCTAGGAAGGTTTGGAAAGAGAGATGGTGCTGGAAGGCATGCAGCTGTATCACACATTAGTGTCTCCACAGCATGATGCAATGTTGGATCAAGCAGGAAGAAAGATGGAAGGATTACTGTGATTTATGTTGTGAAAAGTCTGATTTAGAAAGCAGTTTGGGCTGTAGATATGTATACAGCCACTGCAAACACCACACAGTAGCAATTGCATTGATCTTTCCTGTGGCAGCACAGGATAGTGTTGAAATGCATGGCTTACTAGCATTTGCATGAAACGTGGGCATTTATCATTTGTCTGCACAAACATTAAATATATTTTGGGGCTGTGCAAGAAGAGAGAGGGCAGGTGTAGTGAATGAAGAGGTGATGAAGTAGAGAAGGGAAGTAGATCCTCTGTTGGATGAAGGCATGAAAATGTCTTCACTGCACATCTCATATTTAATACAGGGGTGCTGTCTGATGGATGCGTGGGAGTGAAGATCATTAGGTTAGGACCCAATGTGTCGACAGAGCACAAAGTGCAGTTCAGTTTGATGCCCCAGGTTCTTCAATGACAACAGAATTCATAATCCAGGCAGCGTCCTTGACCTCCTCCTGCTGATAACAGAAGGGGTATCTCTGCTGAGGCAAACTATTAAGGAGGTGTATTAATCTAATCTTAAACATCCTTTTTAAAATAACCTGACATTAATCTGTAAGTCTAAATTGCTTTTAAAGGGAAATTTCCATGTTCTGCAGACTCTTCAGATTCAGCTGTACCTGAGCTTTCTGTAAGTGTGATGTCCAATCTGAGTACATCCTCAGCTTATGTGTGGACATAAAGGGTGTGGGACTGTAACGTTTTCCCATAAGAGCTGCTGTGGAGGTGAATTCCCCAAATGAGGAGCACAATTTAGCTCTCTACAAGACACCAAGTACTGCAGTGACATACACACTGAGGATCTTATCTAAAAATGAAAATAAGGCTGAGGTAGAAGAGATAGCAAATAAACCTGCAAGGATTCTGTATGGATTTGGTGAAGTGCTGGTACAGGCTACCAGAGAATTGGTGGAGTCATTGTCTTTAGAGGCGTTCAGGAAACATGGAGATGTGGCACTGAGAAGCATGGTTTGTGACCTTCACGAGGATGTGTTGATGGTTGGGTTTGATGATCTTGGAGTTCTTTTCTGACCTTAACGATTCTATGATTCTATTATATTGGTGTTTATTGGTTTTTTTTTGTTTTGTTTTGTTGTTTTTTTTTTTTATTTTTTTANAGACTCTTCAGATTCAGCTGTACCTGAGCTTTCTGTAAGTGTGATGTCCAATCTGAGTACATCCTCAGCTTATGTGTGGACATAAAGGGTGTGGGACTGTAACGTTTTCCCATAAGAGCTGCTGTGGAGGTGAATTCCCCAAATGAGGAGCACAATTTAGCTCTCTACAAGACACCAAGTACTGCAGTGACATACACACTGAGGATCTTATCTAAAAATGAAAATAAGGCTGAGGTAGAAGAGATAGCAAATAAACCTGCAAGGATTCTGTATGGATTTGGTGAAGTGCTGGTACAGGCTACCAGAGAATTGGTGGAGTCATTGTCTTTAGAGGCGTTCAGGAAACATGGAGATGTGGCACTGAGAAGCATGGTTTGTGACCTTCACGAGGATGTGTTGATGGTTGGGTTTGATGATCTTGGAGTTCTTTTCTGACCTTAACGATTCTATGATTCTATTATATTGGTGTTTATTGGTTTTTTTTTTGTTTTGTTTTGTTGGGTTTTTTTTTATTTTTTTATTTTATTTTTTTTTTAAATCCCAACCATCTCACAAATTCATAGACTCAGGTTAGAAGCCCCTATAACTTGTGCTTCTGGATTTATATGTTCATTTATTTACTGTGGACTGAAGTTTTCATATTTCACAGGGAAAAAAAGCTAAGATCTGCATTCTCGTTTCCCTGGGCAGAGGACTCGGGCATGGAGAGGAGTTAGGTTCAGTTCTGCTTCCTTGCACGGCATGTTTTCCTCCTGCTGCTCACCCAAAAACGTGATGCTGGCGCTGGGTGCCATCTAGTGGAACAAGGCTCTTCTCTCACTTCTCATCCGCCCTGGCTCAGGAGATATGCACCATGCCCTCTGTTTTTCTCTAGTTTAGATACCTGCTGGCAACTGTTCACCACTGTCTGCTTGATAAATCCTTTTGCAAAGCTCCTCTCATAAGCCCGAACTTGTACTTGCTGCATTGTAATTGCCATCGAGTTGTAATTTGTAGTTACTGCCACTGCATCCCCTCACTTATCTAAGCAATAGGCAACTCTCATGTGAGGCGCAGGGAAAGAGTGGAGAAAAATAATAGTAACTGTTTCATAATATTATTTCACCTAACTCAGAAAAACAAAAAGTTACCTAATACTATGTAGGCACAAATCAGCAACATGCTTATGAAATCCAGCAACCAAAAATTGCTTTATACTCTTGTGAGTTTTTAAAACAGTGGTTCTACTAAGTCCAGTACTAGTGGATGATATTAGTCATTCACAGCCTGTGTTGGACTAGGCAAAAGGTTCAGAGTTTTCTTGATCAGTCCACTAGACCTTTCCCCTAACCCTGCTGTTAGATTTCCATCACCAGTATTAAGCTCACTTCCCACCACAGCTTGATCTGGCACTAGGCAAGAGCTAACTTTGTATCCCACAGGGTGCTCTATCTTTGATTTCTAGCTGCAGCCAAAAGTAATACAATTTAAAAAAATAATAATTCTGTCTTGTGTTTGCATTTCCCAGCATAAAGACCAACATACAACTCATTCATTTCCTCAGATCTCCTAGCCCTCGTTTCTTTTTGCACACTATGCAACCTGGTTTAGGGAGCCTGCTTTGGCAGGAGGGTCAAACTAGGTGATCTCTAGAGGTCCCTTCCAACCCCTGCAATTCTGTGATTCTGTGACCTACTGCCCGCTGAGCGCAGCTGAGTGGCAGGGATTGGTACTGACACCTTGAATGAATTCTCAGCACAGTGTTAGCGTATCCAGACAGTGCGCACCAATGGGAGCTTGCATATCTGCTTATCGTGATCAAAGAGACCTTAGCAGTTATTCCCACACCTCAGTGATTTTATAAAGGGGGGGGAGGAAATTGTAAATTGCTACTTCTACGAAGGATTAATAGAATCATAGGCTCCATTAATGTTGGAAAAGACCACTAAGATCATCTAGTCCAACTATCAACCCATCACCACAATGATTTGCGCTCCTTTCCGAATTTGTATGGCAGAAGAATCAGAAGAATGTGGTAAGTATATCACAGGAGCAACTGTAGAGTTTGGTTTAGCTCTTCCTACATAAACTTCAGAGCATTGTAAATTATTGCACTACTCCCCACACCATGTTCCCATTAACCTCAAGAGAAGTCCCGTGGGTGGAGTATGAAATGTACACTGGAGATCCACCCAATCTGTAACAGGAGCAAGAACTCAGTCCATATTCAAAGCAAGGGCTGTAGATTTCTGCAGAGCTCTCACTACTGTTCCTTTCTAATCCTTCTGTACAAGCTATAGGAAGAAGTTAAAGCCCATTAAAGGAAGTTTAACTAGACTTTCTATATACCCTACTGCTTAGCAATTTGAAAGACAGACAAGTTTTCCTCACACATGCTCTTTCTTGCCTATTTACAATCAAAGGTAGAAAAGCCTTCAGAGAGCTGGCCATACTGGAGTCAACTTCCAGACTGACCAAGTCTCTTCTGTTTTGTTCTATAATGCCCCTTCTTTTTTGCATTCAAACATCTTTGCCCAGGAAGAATCTTCCTGTGCTTCTGTGTCCCCGTCTGTGAAACAAGGAGAGAAATATTGCTTGCCCCACAGTGGTGATATGCAATAATTACTGTAGAAGTGCTGCACGATTTCACTCTTCAACATTTATAAACTTGTACTAGAGCTGCATTTTATTTTAAGAGAAAAAAACATGGTAATTAATAGTGTCTGTTTTCAGCTGATTAAATTTTACTATAGGAGCTGTGTATTTTTCCCCTAACAATGACATAGAGGGGTTGAAACTATCTCTTAAAAGAGATATACAAAAGAAATAGTACTGCAAATCTTTTTAAAAACAAATAGAAAACAAATGTGTTGTGCAGTTTGTAGATGCAACATTAGCAGATTATTCACTCCTTATTCCCTCTTTCCCAATTATTAGTCCATCATTTGCATCATATTTTGAAGTGCTCTCTTTAGCAAATCCAGAAACCTCTGCTTTGTTGCTTGGTGATTCTTGTGCCAGACTATAAATAAGAACATACTCATGATCAGATATGCTTATCTTATTGTTTTTGGCCACAGAAGACTGGACAAGTTATCTTAGTATTTTGATTGTGGAACCTGACCTTAAATTCCCTGGAGCAGATAGGAAATTTTGAGTTTACTGGAATTTGGCTGAAATCCTGACGGATCTGTTGGGTTCCTTGCTTTTTAAGTCATCTGAATTAAACACTAAAAGACAGCGCTTGAACAGTAGTTAAAGTATGTGTGTTTCTTGCTTGGAAATTCATTTTGTAACTTTTTAAATAAGACAATTCCAGCATTTCATTAAGCAAAGCCTTTATTTGAACATCTCTCACTTCGAAGTGGTGGCAGGTCGAAAGCAGCTCAGCCTTGAGAGGCTGTTGGAGCCTGTGCCAGTGGGAGGAAAATCAGTTCAGCAGCTCAACACCATATCATTTCCACTGGGGATTTGCCATTTGTTCGCCCATGTTGGTCACTGCACAGCATTTTTAATTTGAAATGTTCCTCCTCTGTGTAGGCAAAGCAATTCTTTATCACATGCTTCTCTTTTCTAGAGTTAGTTGTGACGTGGGTGGACACTTTAGAAACCATACATCCTGATAATAAAAAGGAGCAGTCCCCTGATGGGAGGATTTGATGTTAAGAATGAGAGTAATGACTAGAGAAACAGAAGGGGAAAAAAAAAGAAAAAAAAATCTTGAGTAATTAATAGTTAGGTGCAGATGTTAGCAGTTTGGCAGAGAAAAGCCCAGCAGTCAACTTTCTGATATTAAAGAAAAGGTCAACAGTTTATTGTTCATTGAGAAACTGAAAAAGAGGAATAAAGAAGAATTTGAAGCAAGGTCTGCCATGTTATTTACCTCAAGCAGCATTCCCTGAAAATGGAAATAAGACTCCTATTGAATTCTCTTCTTAAACTATGCAAGGTCGCTCAATACAGACACAAAGCTTCATTAGTGAGAAACACAGATGGATTTGGAAATATTTGGAATATAATAATGATTTTAAGAATGTTGTTACCAACATCTAAAGGCCATTTCTATTGTTTGTGTATACAGGTAAGCCTAGAGATTTTGAGGAGTGGTTTGCTGTCCTCCAGAGTGAATTGTACTAGTGTCTGCTGCATCTGTAAATAAGTTTTTTTAGACCTTCACTGGAATGACAAGCCAATACTTTAAGTTTACTTAATTCTCAGAGGAAGTTTGTGGCTCCTTTTTTGATAAGTGATTGATTTTTAAAATGATATTAGTATTTTACAAAATTTTACAGGTCTAGTACCAAAAATTACATTCATGGCTGCTATACAAACAGTGGCAGGGTATAATCAAACAGATCTCTCAGCTCCTATTCTCTGCTGTATTTGACTAGAGAGCTAAATCAGAACCACGTCTGTTTTAGATTCCCCCTTACTTTTTCTTTTTTTATGCTCTTAACTCCACAGAATTAATTCATCTTGGACAAAATGCTTGGCAAGCTAAGCTGTTTTTAAGACTTGTTCAATGATTAGATGTGGATATGTATTTGAAATTAGTCAATTCAAGTTGCTCCTATTGCTTCATCTTACTTTTGTTCACTGAAAATTACCATAAAGAAAATACGAATATCTGTACCTACATACATTAGATATTTAGTAGTGGATAAACCTACATGAATAGAAGGGCTTTTTCTGCCTGTTTAAGCACTTCTGTTTGAATTCCAGCATGATTCTTTTAGGTGCATCTTCTGATAGTTTGATTTCTTGATTATCTGTTCTGGTAAGTCTTTGATTCCCATTTGTTTTATGTTTTCCTCTTGCTGAGTCTCTGTAAGGCTGTATATCTCCTGGGAAGCAATTTTCTTAATGACACCTGTCTCCCATTCTCCTTGGTGAATACTGAAGTAAACAAGTCATTTAATTGCTCAAGAATGTCTTTTTGCTCATGAGAAATGGCATTGTTGCTTCTTGAAAGTCTTCCTCTCTTTCTCCAACCTATGGTTGGACTATCTATGTTTCTTTGTTCATTTATGAACATGTATGTTCTACTCCCTTCAGTATCATTTTGCAAATATCCTTCAGTTCACTTCTTTTTTTAATTCACCAATAATTTTTAATTATGAAAAATTTCCAGTTCTTTATAACCTTTCCAAATTTCTTCTTTAGATGGCGTTCTTTCTTTTCTTCTTTGCAGAAAAGAAGAAATCTATTTAAGCTGCTGTCTGGTTTTATGCTATTAAAAGTAGATGTGAAGACACCAAGTTCTAGTGCTGAGACAGATAGTTAGGATAGATAGCTTTTTTTTTTTTTATAGCTAACCATGAAAAAGTCTTACAGTGATATGAGCTGATGTGCTTAGGGCTGTTGTCTTTCAAGATATTCAGTGGTGGTTTGATTAAAATAATAGGATTTATTCCCACCTTCCCTACACTTTCCTCAACTTACATTTATATGATGTTGCAATCTTGAAATTATGATATTTTCCAAAGTTATGTCACAATTAAGCAAGATGGTTCAAAGTTTTTTTCAGTAGCTCACTCCAGCTCATATATTTAGCTCTCAGATATTTAGACATGTGGGAGTGTTGTTTGGTGGAAGTCATTGCATTTTTGTTCATACCACCTTTATATGCAAAGAATTTCAATGCAAATACTATTGTCCTATATTGGAAGTCAAACTAAAACATTATTCAGACAGACCCAAGGAAGAACAGCCATACCACAATTCGGATTTTGACTGATTTTTCCCACTTTCAGTCTTTGTTAGTCTGGCTCTGTAGAATATTTTTCTTGAAGGATTCTTGAAGTCAAAGGAGCTTCTCACTCAGTTAGTGGAAATTATTATTTTGTTTTAAGCTGCTTTTGAAGCCATTGTTATACAACCGTTTGTCATGTTTGTACTCAGAGCAAGATTCAGTGCTGGTGAGGGAAAATCGTCTTTAAAAGGGGAAAAAGAAGGAATGGACAGACTGGAGGGGAAAAAAAAAAAAAAAAAGAAAGGAAAAAGGGGGGGGAAAAAAAAAAAAAAAAAAAAAAAACATGATAAAAGAAGGCAATCTCTTTAAAACTAGTTCTTCATTAATCACAACACTTCCTAAGGTCAAAAACAAGCAAGCTGATATAACTGCTTAGCTTGTTTTATTCTACAAAGATGTTTTGATCTGAATTACAAGGTGGCATGCTAATTACGTTCAGGAATGTTTCTTATTCAGCCTTTTTGAGTAATGAATTCTCATTTAAAGAAATGAGTATATTTCTCTGTTTAGTAGCTCAATAATCTTTTGTGAACATTGTGCTGAAATCATCCCTGTGCCTTGAACAGCCTAACAGCCTTGTTCTTGACAATGTCTTCTTAACATGGAAGAGTTTATACAGCACCCACTCCATCCTCAGCCTAAAACAGCATTATTTTTCCCTTCTTTCTCAGGTTTTAAAATCAATCATCTTAAAAGATGAAATAAATACGAGCAACCATTTAACAAGCCCTTTCCTTGCCATTTCTTTGGCTAGAAAGATTAGAGTGCTTTTCCACAAGGAAAGACTGAAAGTGGTGCAATGACACAGTGAGCCTATTTCTTCATGTAAACCCATAATAGTAGATATACAGGCTGCCTTCAAAACAACGTATTTCCAGGCAAGCATCCTGCACAAATGAGCTCACAGGGGAAGGCTTGGGTCCAAGCGAGGCCTAACAATGAGAGTCTGTGATAAGTATTGGCTCTTTGGAGAGGCTGAGTTGTCCTGTAATTTTGACTGATTCAAGAAAATATAAGGAAGAATTTTAAGAAGAATGTTTTGGAGGAAGGCTGTAGCTATGAAAAGCTATTGCTTTTCAGCAGTAACGTAGCTCCCAGAAGGAGATGGCTGGTTAGGCCATCATGAAACTTCCTGTATGCGGTGCTTGGGCAATGGAAAACTTTTTGGTGTACATTTGGTCTGAAACCCTTCAGGGTTCTGCAAGTCCAGAATAGGACGAGATACTGTGAGGTGTGTTTGATAGCTGCTCTCCAAATGTGTGTTTCAGTTTATAAATCATGAAGAGCTTCCCTGGGGAGAGTGGTAACAGGTGGCCATCCTACTGTAGAGGCTGTGTAGGCATCCTTCTGCTATACATGATGTGGTGGATTTGTAACAGAGTTGTTTGGGGCTGCCATGGAGAGATTTTGTGTTTATGTACCCAGCATAGCCCGTATAAGCATGTAGGAATCTACTCTTTCATGGTAGAGTTTACCAGTAGGTGAGCTTTACTTTTATGCCATTTTCAGGCTTGCTGACAGTCTTGTCTAACCTGGTCACCGTTAATGCACCTTATATGCCAATCCAGTTCTTTCTTCTTTCTATGAGAGGAGAACTAGAAGAGTATGTCCAACTCTCAGGAGCATTTCTGGGGGAAACTAGGATCTTAAAATGCTTTCATTATCCCATGGTAGAAAAGAGTAGCTCAGAGTATGAGGATAGCTGCCTAGCTAATACATCCCTGCAATGGTCTACGTCATGGCTTGGACATGCCTGCTCTTGAACACATTCAATGTGTAAGAGCATTCAGTAAAAAGAAAGTTTATAGTAGCTCAATTTGTAAATCAGGCACCTTCACACAATAAGCAATTCCATCAGTCAGACTTTCTATCTGCACATTTATCAAATGGCAAATAAACAAGATTAGGCTACAAGAGAAATTTCCCAGCTATTCTGAGCAGCAGAAGAACTAATTCAGCAGATGCAATAATATTTTTCCTCAGAGAAAGGAAAAATGTCTTTGCTTTTTGTGTCTGCAGCAGAGCTTTTTCCTGGTAGACCAAATGGAGGGCTTTTGCCTTCTGCTTTGTCTTTCACCTTATCAGCAACCAAAGCTGGTTTATGCTGCTTTTCTCATTGCATTAGAGTTTTCCTCTTCTAAAACATGATGCAGTGAGCAGAACTGACAGGACTTGTCTGGGCTCTGGACTGAATTACACAGTGTAATTGGTACATCTGTTGCTTAGCTCCACCTGGGTTATTTGAAGCATTACAGGTTTCACTTCTTACAATTTGTCTAATTTGTTTATTTGGCGATGATATTTCCCCCTCTATTTATATTATTTACAATATCTTGCTCCACTTCTTATTATAAGTGAAAACAAGCAAACAAACCACCAACAAATAGATAACTCATTTATCAAATAGTGAATGACTGTTTTTCTCCCGTGAGAGGTCTTTATTTGATTCAGTAGTTTTCTCTCTCTTTCACTCCGATGTTACTCTCTGTCGGGATAATCGAAGAAGCTAACCAAGGGAATTGAATCTTAACAGGTACAGCTGACTTGAAGCTTAAGTAACTGATGCATACAGACCTGCAAAGATACAGAGATTGTAGGCCTGTTCCTCTGTGGGAACAGGACTTCTGTGGCTGTTATTAGTAGGAGTTCAGTATGACAGTCACTTATCCTACAAAAGAGACTCTAAGCTGCTCATAAAAACTTACTTATAATTGAAAATCATCAGAAAAAAAAAGGTGTAATTATATCCCACCAGCATCAGTGCTGAGTGACATTTTGCCAGTAGGGCCAAAAGCTGTCAGGGTGATGCGTGTTGAGTTGAAGGGTCAGTGCCTCAACAAACTACTCATCTCTCCACATCTGCATCAAACCTGTCATCACGAGCACTTTATTGTTCAATCAGCTCCAAGGGACATTTCACAGAGACTTTATGGTTTATAGCCACTCTCTAACCGCAGCGCAAAAGTTGCCATTCCAGCAAGATCAGTTATGTAAATGGACACTGTACACATTGGTATCCCATTTCATTTAGGGTCTACCCTGGACGTAGTTGTCTCTGAACAGCAATGAACAGGAAAAACAACACATTTGAAACACGGTGTAAAATGCATTCCCTTGCTGCTGCCTTTGCAGACATACATCCGTGGTGCAATGGGAAGGTCCAGCCATGGGAAATCTGATCTGAATAGGCAGAGCTGAAACATAGCCATGGCATTGCATTGGTCACAGACCAGGCAGCAGAAAGGATTTTGTTAGTGTCTAATTATTGCTTTCAGTTTTGTTCTATTTTGAAAATTTGGCCTGGAAAAAATTGCCCATATCTAGGTAACAAATGCTGCAGATCTGCATTTTGCTTAGGGGCTAGGCAGGCTTTGGCTCTTTTCACTAGTTTTGGGAAATGTTGGCCACAGATTGCCTCGTTAATTCGTATCTGTAGACAGATAATTCTCTTACTTTTTAAAGCCATTTGCGTTCTGCTAATGAGACATACTGTATACTTACTTTATTAGTGTTTTTGTTTGCTGATCATTACAACATATGGTTATAGTAATGTGACTTCAGAGTATGAAATGTAATTATTTTTACTGATTATAAATGCCATCAATAAAATGGAAGAGTTTTGCTTTCTATGATATGATGAAATGGCATTATACTACTCTGACACAAAAAAAATAAAATAAAATTCCTTTTTCTGTATTGCATTTGCTGCATCTCACTGTTCAGCTACAAAATAAAGGTAATGAAAGAACGAGAAAAGTATTTTGATTTTATTTTCTAAAGGATAGAGATCTTTGGTACTAGCAGGAGATTTTGCCTTTAAAACCAGACTGCATATCGGTTACTATACATCTGCAAAACATGCTTGCCATCATGTACAAAGGAAAATTATTAGACTGGAAAGCTGCAAGATGATGAAGAAATTATATTTTTCTTGTGGCATTATGTTTCAAATACATAATTATTGTTTCTCCTTAGTAGATATCATCAGTATACACAATTACTGTGTTTATTATCCCTTGACTAATTCTTAAGGTTTAGGGAAGTCAGCAGTAAAACTAATGTTTTTAACATCATATTAATAGAAAATATGATTTGTCAGTTAAAACTTTGATCTTATCAATGCTTGGTACTGGTGTAGTTCTTATCATATAATATATGCTGAATTTGGGCACTAAATGTTAGATGATTCTGGCTGAAAGATGCCTAATGGAGCATGGTGGATTTCCAAAGCAGAGTGTGCACCAGCTTACATGAGGACATTCCTGAAGTTGAAATTTTGTTTTTCTCTTTTTGCAGGGATCCCCAGAACTTGTTTCCCCCTGAGGTCAGCAATGCAAAGCTTCAGTATGCTGGTTGGGGTCCAAAAGGGCAACAGCTGGTAAGAGAAAGAACAAGTGTGCAAATGAATTTAGAGACTATACTGCTATTGATCTGAAGTAAAGACAGAATAATCACCTCATAACTAGATTCCCAAAACACATGTGGTAGCTGCTGGTATCTCTGTGGAGTTGTTTTATCATGTAAATTATTTAAAAAATTGCCAAATGTATAAATGTACTGCAAAGTAATTGTCTAAAAATGCAAATAAAGAAGATTTTGTGAAAATTGAGAGGAAGCACCTGCTTCTCCTATTGTTGGGCACAGGACAAATTTATAATAAAACATATGAGCTGGTGGGTGTATAGTCCCTTCATAAGGGTGCCTCCAGATGTGCCAACTTGGCACTGGGAATATTTCAAATCTAGAACAGATTTGCTCTTAGTTTGCCCTGTTCTTGTCCACAGAATAGACTGAAATACAAGTACATTTGTAACAGCTTGAACCAGTGATTGAGCACCTGGTGGGAAGGTAGGGCTGACCCAGGGGAGGTCAGGTGCATGCAATGCACTTGAGTGACCAGAAGGGGTGGATCCTGGCTCCACCCCTTCCCAGAACTCATTTAAGGATTGCAGAGAGGCAACAGTGTGTTGCTGGAGATCCCTGCATACCTTAGGTCTTCTGAAGGTAAGTGGCTTCTGTCCTTGTTTCTGTGCCCATGGCTGTTGCATTTGAGTAACTCTCACTTGTTGAGCCTATGTTGAACCTAGGATCTTGCTACTCTGGTGTTGTTGCTGTACTTTTCATTGCATTACAGTGTTGAAGGAAATGTTTAGGGTATGCTTTAAAAAAGGAAAAGAAAGAAAGACACAAGTTGTCAGAGTTTTTTTTTTTGTTTGTTTGTTGTTTTAATTTCATGAAGCCTTTTGTGCTGTAGTGATTCTGAGATCTCCACTGTTACATCTCTTGGCTACTGGATTTGCCTGTTTTCCACAGCTGGCTACATATCTGTTCTTCATTTCCTGGTGTAAATTCAATAAGGTGGCTTTGTATGTACCAGGCGTTTTCTGTTTTTCTGACTTGCAGTTCTACTACCTCCTTTTCCCAAAAAAGCTAAAAATAAATAGGAGCTTAAGAATAGCCTGGAAATCCTAGCATCTTTCTCCTCTCCATAGGGTTTTCTTCAGGGGTTTCTTTTTCTGTGTCCTTAATACAGTGTTTTCAAAGTTAGTGATTTAGGAAACTGCAGTTGTCACTGTAAGTCTCTTAATCATGTTGGATGAAAAATAACAGGTGCAGGAACAAGAAGGTCTCTCCCTTGCTCCATCATGAAAATGAGATTGGGGAGAGTTATTGACCTCAAGACTTCTAGGGGTAGAGATGAGGCAATTTTTATGTCTCTCCAAACTGATTTCTCAGAAGCTTATTTTTCCTCATTTTGCAGACATACGTACCTGGGTTTTGTCCTCTAGCACGTGCCATTTCAACTTCCTCCATCTGCTGTCCAGAAGATCCCAGTTGAACAGTTTGTACTAATTCACAAGAGGCTGGGGTCTGATACTGACCAAACTTTTGTATTTGTGAACACCAGTGTGTTCACATCTTTAGGCTTCTGGGTACTGATAATGTAAAATCAGCTGATAACACGTGATGTTAAAAATCTAGAGACTCCCTTTAGGCTATAGCAAAGAAAGCAAAAAATAAAAAGGAAGATTTTATTTATTGTTTTCTAGAAGTCCAGCAAATTGAGCTTCATAACAGAAGCATACACGCAATATAACAAAAGCTACATCTGCTAATGGAAAGATAATAATAAGCTGCTTTACTGATTTTTTTTTTTCCTCCAGTTCACAAGGGCAGCTTCCTTTCTTTAGTGTATTTTTGCTGTGAATTTATGTGATTCAGCACCCTGAGTCACAGTGTGATACTGGTTCATGTTTGTTAGCTGTACCAAGCTGAGTGGATATACTTAATTTTCATCTTAGAAAAAAGGCTTGACTTTTTTTCATGCCAAAGATAAGACAACCAATGTACCTACTCTGTTGACTCCACCTCAAAGGAATTTTTCTAAGCAGGAAGAAAATATGTAAAAAAGGATGAATTATACATACAAAGAGTATCTGTGCAATTCATAAAAATAATATAATTAACTCTCAGCTTCATCTTATACTGAAATAATTGATATCACTTTCCACCAATTCTTAAAAGTACAGTAATATCTTACCAAACTTTATGTATTAGGGAGTTAAATACTCCATTTGTGGGCTGCATGGCAGATTTTTTTTTTTTTAAAGTAATCTGACGAACTTGTGACTCTTTAACTCTGTCTTGGAAATATTGCTCAACTGTGGATTCCTTCTGGATGTTCCTGTTTTTGGCTTCTGAATACATAATGTGTTGGCCTGTAATTCAGCAACATTACCTATTTCTTTATTGATAAACAGGATGGGGAGGAGACCCTGATTAGTAGTTTGAAGTGTTACCATGTTAGCACACGTGCCTTTTGATCTTTTCCTCACTGGTCATTCACCTTGAAATAAAAGTAAGACTGTAGCTTATAAAATAAGCAGGTTTTCACATGCACTAACTTAAATCTACTCGCAGCTAATTCTCAGAAGAGAATTGCCAAAGAAGCCTTTCTTTAAAAAAAAATAATAACCCTGCAAGCATTACAAATGAAACTAAGAGAATATGAATACTAAACTGATCAAGTTACTCAGAATATAATTAAATGAAGTTAGATTCTTCTTCTGTGAGGTGCTAATGCAGAGAAAAGCTGTGTTCTTTTCAAGTTTGGTGTAAATGTTAGCTGGTTTGTGTTGCAAGGAAAGGAGAGAGAGAAACAAATAACATTGAGAACTATGTATTGACTCCCTCAGTCAGAACCAAGCATGTTAAGTCCCAGGGAAGGTTGAATGGGTTTCTATCACCCTGAGGATACCCTGCTTCTCAGGGAACAGAATGTTTTCCCATCAAAATCTCTTGATTCCTGCTTTGCCAATGTGGACGAGAGGAAAGCTGGGAGAGTTAGTCCTGCAGCTTTCTATTTCCATTGTATCTTTTGTTTCATCCTTCCAAGAAGAACTTGTGGTCACGGTGTCTGACCTCTTTCTTGCTCTCCTAATGATTTAAAAAAAAAAAATCTGCAGCAGAAGAATCTGAGTAATTTGCATTCTTTTCAGTTTAGAATAAACAGTGGAACATTCCCAGGAGCAGTTTTCTATTTGTCTTGTTTTCTTTTGTCCTTACTCATTAAATTATGTGCCAGTTTTTGGATTATAAACTCCTCAGAGCATGGTTCTTGACTTCTCGATAGCCTGCAGGATGCCACACACGCCAACAGATCTGTGCAAATAGTGGCAGACATTGAAACTTGGAGAAATTAGTATCGAGAAGTCAAAATGCAGAAAAACCTTCAATTCTGGCACCTTGAAAAAATGCTTTTGTCATTCTCAGCTTTCAGCCCAAGTCTTAACAAAATAAAGTCTGACAAAGCTGATGGAAGGATTGTGCCCTTAACTGTTTGAGCTTCTGAGTATGGGAGAGGAACCACCAAGTTTAGTTAAAACATTTTCTAAGTATGGCTGTTATTAATGGGCTACTTCTCTTCTGACCTACCATGTGAAATGTCATTTATGTCTTTGCAGTGTGGAAAATACACTTGAGTAGCAGTGCAGCATATTCACTTTCTGTGCATGAAATTGGCTGTTCAAGGTACTGAACAAAAAAAATACTAAATCAAGATAAAATCAACAATCTGAAGTCCTCAGTATGTGATGGCATCAGCGCTGTGACCTTCAGGGTGATTTTCAGTGGATATGTTGTATTTCTATCAAGCAGCATCAAAGCATGATACTTTGCCACAATGTAAGGGTCTTGATGTCATGATAGGACTGCAAAATGAAGTCTTTTGCTCCTTCTTTGCCCTGTTCCATGTATGCTTATCCTAGATATCTTCTCTTTTTCTTATCTTGACATTTTTCACCTGACAGAAATATACTTTCCACCTTTTAAAGTTTCAATTCTGCCATCAAGAAAAAAAAATCCAGAAAGCTTTTGTGAATTGATCTTGCTGAATTATCTTAATGCTTTATAGCTTTGCATGTTTAGAATGCAGAGCAGTCACATGAGGTCTCCATACTGTGTCTCCCTCAGTATTGTCTGTGCAAATTAGAGTTGCTATCAGCCTGAACTCAGTTCTCAGAATTTGAGAGACATACTTATGCTTCTCTATTTGAGTGCAGAGATTTCCTTTGCTGGTTTGCCTGAGTGTGGGGAATGCCTTAGGAGCAAGACCTTCTAGTGCACGTCTGTAGCTGAAGTGTGTAAAGAATCCCAAAACTCTGATGCGTTTGTCTGGGTTACTCCAAAATGAACTCATCTAGGTTCAGAATGTTTGCCTCAAGGGCAAACTAGGGGGGTGTACATGGGTGCTGTTGTCATAAGGAAGGCACAAGCAGTAAGACTCTAATAATGCACAGTATTTACCTGCATTGCCTGTGCTGGAGTACAGTTCACTGGTGTTGTTATACTCTGGTTGTCAGAGGCAGAAGACTTCCTGCTGTGCTGCTGTTTTCCCTTTTATAATTTCCTGTATCAGTCTGACAGATACTAATGATAACAATGATACATCAGGTATGGAGGTATTAGTATTTATTCTTAGAATTTATTCTTCAGCAAAGAAAACAGGTTCTTGTTCAGTCTTTTACTGTTTCCACTATCTTTTTATACTACCTAAGATGTGCAGAAAGAGGATCATAATTGCATTTAAATGCTGGATTTTTTGCAGTTATTGCAAACCTAGAAAGTGGTTGAAATGGGTTTCTCTGGCATTCAGAGAAATAAATCTTTTCCAGTGTCAACTCCTTTAAGTAGGAGCTAGCTTTTATTCTTGCAGATTATGCAGCAATCAAGTGTATGATTTGTTCTAAAGCAGTAAAAGTTGTGTATCACAGCAGGTGCATTAAGAGATCTCCATTTCAGTGAAATGCAAATGCCAAGGAAAATGAGGAGCAAGTCTTTCAGCCTCTGCCATGTTAGGGCCTTGCAAGTGCCCTCAAACAATAAATGCTGATGTCGGTAAGCAGCCTGTTGTTATAGGTATTGCTTTCAAAAAAAAAGAGCAATGCAATTTAGAGAAATATTGGAGTTCATTTGTATATGGAACATTTGAACGATAGGTCCTGCCATACAGGGTCACTACCATTCAACTTTGCTTTTTGTTATAAAATAAGTTCAACACCTAGTACAGTCTTGCTGATTAGGATATCTAGATGCAGGATGCTGGTTAAGTGGTGACACCTGGAACTAAAGCGCTGCGACTCCTTCGATTAGCAGGTTGTTCCTTGCATGAATTCTTGCCTGCTTAGTTCCAGGCAAAATGTCTGCACAGATCACAAGTGAGGAGGATTTCCACAGGAGGTACTGACTCATTTCTTATTCTAATCCAGTGGGGCCTTTGAACTGCTAAGCGTATAATTGCTGTGAGTCTATTTGTTTCCACTAGTATTTCACAGATATTTATGTTCTTATTATTAAGCTGCACTTCTCTCACTTTTTATTTTTTACAATGGCACCTGAATCAATATTTAACTGTGGTCTGATGTATGTAATTATTCTGCCTTGGTTATCTTAGTTGTAAGGAAGAAAATGTTCCTTTCTAATCCCTGTGTATGCCTGATTCACAGTTAGAAGACTGCTTTTTTTCATAGCTCCTGAATTCTGGGAAAAGCAAGAGTTTCAGAATAACCTCCACTTCATCCCCTTTCCCTGTGTCCTAAATCTTTAGGAAATCTGCAGTGAGATATATTGTATATATACTGAATATGGCGGCAGGTTGCTGTAGTTGGAGATTCTCTTTCCACTCCTCTTTTTAGGACATCCCTGAAAAAGTGTTGTTGTGTTAGTTTGTTGCTTTCTTCCCCCTTTGATGTTCTGTTTTGTTCACACTGACTGCGGTGTACTATTTTTTAGTTTTACACATGCATATTGCTGTCTTTGACATCAGTGGGTTTAATGTTCAGTAGGGGAATTTTTGGTGTGCTCTTTGTTATGAGCTCTGTTGAATATGGGTTTGTCCCTTTCCATTTCAACATTCTTGGGACTGCATTTTCACCGATGACATTTAAGACAAGAGAAGATGTTTCAACGATTGCTACTGGAGGAAGTTATGGGTACTATAAATAACACGATAGCCACTTGGTGGGCATGAAGAATCTCAATAAATTAATTAATTACATGGATGATTTGCCGTAGAATTTCTACCAATAAATCAGAGAAAAACGTACTTTTCTTATGTCTAAATGGGAGAGCCACACAGTGACTTAGTACTGAGAGCATTTCCCCTGGATGCTGCCACTGCTATAGACTTTTTCCATGACTTCATATTTGTTACTCGGTTTTCTGTTTTAATTATAGTATGAAAATGGCAATAAATTCCTCTTTCCCAGTGAATTTTGAGGATTAAAACATTGTTGGCACACATGCACAGGTATGTAGCTAACAAATGCATGTGCTGATGGATCTACTGTGCTAACTTAGAGTGCTGACTTCTATTATGTTACTGCAGCTCATTTTGTGCTGCTGCAGTTTGTTGAAGAAAAGCACAAAATTTCCAGTAGTAGAGCAGCACAGGCTGAGTTCCACTGAAAACATTTCCCTCCTTGAGATCAGAAATGTTGATGTTCCTTTACTTTGCTCAAGTCTGTGCATAAGTGTTTTTGGCATCCTGCTAGCTGTGATTTGTAGATGCAATCCACTGAAGTTATAAGTTTCCTTTTTCTTCATAAAGAAGCAGTCATAAGTAACAGTATGTTTAAATGCTATATTTTAGGACAGTGCAAGCAGTCTCTTAGTTTGTGCTGCCTAGTTTACTTGCACTGCGGAGTAGCTCATCTTTGTTTGGATTGGTGTTCTCACCTTCCCCAGATATTTGTCTGAGCCGTGAGAAAGCTTCTAGGATGATTCTGTTAGGTGTTCTGGTATATGCCACTCAGCTATTGGAATAAATGTTGATGTTTTTTATACCATACTAAATGTTGTGTGAAAGAGGCATATTACACTGAATTGCAACGGTGTAAGGACATAGTGTTCCTGGTGGAGCCCAGCTGCCAGTTTCTTTATGCTAGCAAATAATCCTTGTGCTCTCCTTACCCAGATATTCATTCTATAACACAGTAAAATAGTTGGAATGAAACACTGTATCATCTCATATTAAATAATCTAATTTATAGTGATGCCCTACATAACCATCAGTGATATTAGGTTATGGAATACAAGATAATCCATCAAGCAGAACTTAAAAGCGGACTCAGTTTCATGCTAAATGGTACATTTACTGATACATACTTTAATACAACAAGGCAGTTATAAATTAAAATAACCCCATTAGAATCCAGGGCAAAGAATTCCAAGCGGACATGGTTCTGTTTGTTAATGTGAAATGTTCTTTCTTCCCTGAAGAACAGAAAATAGGACAGCATATTTTTCTTAAAACATCTTTTTTAAAATCTTCTAAGCCATAATAATTGCTTATTTGGCCAGACTCTGGCAGATTCTAGGTGTAATTAGGATTTGTATGCATTGTGGACTAGCCTGCTTCCAGAGTATAAATGGAAATAGACTGTGTTGTAATGATGCAGTGTCAAAAATGTAAAGATGCTTGTAGAAATCTCAGAAGGATGTTAATGCAGTTAAGATCTTAAGCTGGAAGAACTGAAACAAAAATCTCTTCTGTGCCCAGTTTAAAAAAAAAAAATGAAATGTGTCTCCAGGTCACAAAATTCAGTTATTGCTCTTATAGTTTATTGAATGGGGCTTTAGCTAGAATGCCTGTTTTGCCAATTTAGGGTAGTTTTAGAGACAATAAGAACCACAGGATCTTACAAACACTTCTGCTTTCCAAAGGTTACCTTTATATCTCTAGTAGAAAAGATCTATAGACTTTACTGAATGCTGTTCCCAGGATCCTCCAGCAATTGCGGAATAGTTCTGGAATATCAGGAAACAGAACCTTTAAAGGCTCGTGTGAATATTTCTGGTTGTCTTTGAGACAGCTGGGATCTAGCCAGTGCTTGGAGAAATAAAAGAAATAGTTCATCTGAAGACATAGAGGGATGCTTTTCCATTCTTTGTCGTCGTAGTCTCTTTGCTAGTTGAGGGCAATGACAGCAAAATTAGAGAGTTTTGCACAGTTTACAGGTGGTAATTCTCTGAACCTCCTTTGTTAAATGTATGCTGCACACAGTTGCTTTGCTTTGTTTTCTTCTGCCTTTTGTAGTAATTTTGGTGCTTTTCCTTTGCAGAACTGGTTGTGTTTCCTTTCTTTATGTGAATTTCCATTCAGTTACTCTCTTATGCTACTCATATCCGATATGACCCTTAGATCTGAGTCAAAAATACTGTTTTTGGAATGTCTATAAATCAGCACTGTTCTTATGTGCATCAGTCTGAACTACTGTATTCTCTGGTCACAGTGGTCCTCTAGGCTGTTTTCATCTTCTCTCTCTTGAAAGTCTTCCTGAAGAATCATTTTAATATGAGGATAGTCCTTGCTTCAGTCTATAAGTGCCACCTTTGGCCTCTTCTAGGGAAAAAAAGTGAAGGAGATTTTACCCTTGTTCAAAGTAACCTTTATCTGTATGCTGCATACCTTCAGAAAGTACATCCTCTAAATCCTTCCCTGGGAATAAGTTACCTTCTTACTTTGAATTATAGCAAAGCTAAACTATTAAATGAAAAATTGAACTTGTAGCCTTCCCTGTCAATAATTTATCAAAATTTCGTTCTCTGCAGTATGTTGTTTAAATGTAATAGTTTCATTCATTTGTCATCAATCTTAATGGTGACATTTTGGTTCTGTGAAGAAAAAATCAACTTAAACTTTATTTTACTTTTCCATTAAAATTTCTGTACGTCTCTTAATATGCAACTTGAACTCTGTGATGCAGGAGAATGAAAATGTTTTGAAGGCTTTTGACTTGATACTTTTATCTCACCTGCTATCAAGGTGTTTTTGTTAAATAGCCACTACAGAACTTCAATTAAAATGCTCTCTTTTTATATAAGTTGACTGCTGAGGGTCTGTTTGCTTTCATTACTCTTTTTTGAAGAACTGATGAGTTGGTGTAATCATATCATATGCATTAAGAACAACACTTGTGATAAATGTCAACTTTGATGTTCAGCTAGCTACCATTAATGTATTTTTTCATATTCAGGTATGTATTTAATGAAAAATGACCGATCAGCAACAAGCTTTAGAAACTGATTTTGCATTGATCATGCATTTTTTTGCTTCAGTTGATGAAGAATTATCATTGTGAAACGCCAAGACCTTTTCAGTACAATGCTTGTTAGATTTCCATGGTGTCCTGAAGTGAGAACACAGTTATTGCATCTGTTTCAAGATGCTGCGAGGACGCTGATGGGCATGCTAATTCTGTGGAGGAAGGACAAGTTTTAGCTTGAGCAAAACAGCAAGGGAATCTTTCTCTTGATGGTTTTTCATTTTCATGGTCCTCAGCTTCCAGATGTCCCATGGCAATGGGAAAATAAAGCTACTTTAAGAGGGACCATCTTCAAAATATTTGAATGGAATTAGAGGGAGCATAGAAACTGAGGTGGAGAGAGAGACCTCCTGGAGGGCATAGTTCCAGGAAGAGCTTGATAAAGTTCCAAACTACTGTGTCCATGACCTGACATTTCCAATCCCTCCTTACATGCTGTGGATTGGTTACTGCCTTCAACCAGTTATTTAGTATATAAACAGAAAGGTAATACTTTTCTTCCTGGACACAACAAGAGGCTAAAGCTGTCTTGTTTTTTCTGAGGATTTCAGACCTGTGTGGTGTGTAACACCTTAAAACTATATAGGTAGTTAATATATAGTTCATTTCAACACATGAAGTTTTGTCTGGTTGTATTCAACCAAAAGGTAAATAGAAGATTTAGTTTAAGATACTTAGTTAATTTTGAAGATTTTAAGATGTCATTGATTGTGCTGTAGGACTGTTCATATGTATGCCTGACTGAAGCAACAGTTGATGTAAAGGGATAGGAACCTTAAATTGCACCTCGATTGGTTTCAGGTGATTAAATTCCCATTTATATTCTGGGGAAGGATATAAATGAAAGGACTATTGAAGGTCTGACTAACCGTGCAGAAATCTGGATTTAGCTCAAGTGATCCCCTTTATTTACCCACATAGATTCTTATTGGGCTTGTTTGGAGATATCAATGCCTGCTGCTCAAGAAATGCTGTGACTGGCATTTAAGGAGAAGAAACCATGTAAAGGAGAAATGATGAGGCTCGAATGTGGTTAGGACTGTGAGGTGAAACTCGTGGGTCATATCTTGAGTAGATGAAGGTACCTGACATTTTCTTTTGGCTGCCTTATAATCAGTGGAAGCAGTAAATACCTAAATTACATGGACTGCTTTGATTGACTTCTTCGGACTTGGAAGCAGCCTGAAAGCTGTAAAAGCTGCTGGAGGGTGTGAAGTCCATAGAGTCAAGCAATTTTTCATTGATATCTAGGACAGTCTGGCTCGTGTCATTAGAACCACATACTTCCAGAAGATGACAGAAGGTCACACCCAAGGTGAGGCAGGATTGATGCCAACCTATGTGCATTTGCAAATATGCAGAGCAAGACACATACAAGAACCATTTTTCTTTGCTATTTCTTTTATAGTGCTGTGGTTCTGCCTGTGCAGAAGAAAATATTATGAGTTTGGTATCATGCTGAAACTGGCTGTGACTCTGCAAGTAATTTGATCAGTGTAACATGCAGTTCATAACAGGATAAGGAGCACTTCGGGGCTTTTGTCTCCCAGTCTTCACAAGCTTATAATAGTCTACCTGATGTAGAATGATAATTATAGTAAGGGTGCTCTTATGGTTAATGCATTGTAATAGAGTTCAAGCTGCCCAAGCGTGACTCATGGTTTTGCTGGTGCACTTATGTGACGTTGAAAATTGCATTTGTCTTTGTATATGTAGGTTCCTAGAGCACTTTGGATGAATAGTATCAAATATATGTGGCCTCTCAGTGCTTTTCCAGGAGAATACAGGTTTCCCATGTGATCTATACAAGATGTTTTAGACATTCTGAGGGGCTTAAAATGGCTCTGGGTTCCTTAGAATTAGTTGAGTCTTGTCTTCAGTGTCCCTGTTTTGTTGTTTTTCTTTTTTTTCACATGTTGAATGGAGATAATGGGGCTTACCAGACTACAAAAATATGCTGTTGGGGTATAGATGATCTTTCTGTGCATTTGTTCAACATCTAGAACAGTGAAGTCCATGGACAACTACCTTTTACACAGATAACTTTACTGATTCTGCAAAATTAAATGTGTTTCTGAAAGACAGAATCTAAAATGAATCTGTTATTTCATTTGTTCTGCAAGAATACTCCCTCAGGTAAACTGCATTCCAGAAAAAAAAAAAAAACCCAACAGCTGCAAAAATCACAATAAAAATGAAAGATAACAGACTGCATTATGTTAGATGAGAAGGAAGTAGCATGCTGATTTAAAGCTGTGTTCCACTATTAATTGGGCCTCCTATTTTGCAACTGTTGCTTTCTCAGACTGCAGTGGTATTTGGACTGAATTGGAATTTAATACAAGTTCAAGCCTTTGTGCCTGCCTATACATGAAGGCTGGGTCTTATTGATCAAACTCTCAGTGCTAAATAGGCAAACTTTTCATGTTAACTACTCTTTTGTGGGCTGACCTTGTAGTGGGAAGACTTCCCTCTGACGCATAGGATGTATTCACACTTCTCCTGTGTGTGATTAAAGTAATGAGCTAAAGATGTCACTTGTTTAGTTGGCAAGTTGCTTGTTAGAAATCATAAGGCAAAGAGAACATGGGCTCAGAATTCTTCCCGGAAGTTGGAGAATAAATCAAAGCATGAAACATGCAGATTACTCTGTGTTAATTTATTTTCTCATGGCCTTTGAGGAAACAGGAAGCTCTCTCACTTCTTTGTCTGGAAGGAAGGGAGAGAGAAATAACTGTAAAAGGAGGTATAATATCTTTCAGTTCAGAATAGTTGACCTTGAAATAGTTGCAGTTAAAGTTTGAAATGGATCAGTCAGTGTTGTGACAAATCTTGCATGTTTTCAGAGGATTTAGTTTATTTTCTATGTGTTTAGAATACTTTTACTGGATAAATACCTAATCTTTGGCTGAAAGTTCTCCTCTTGTCATAGGCATGTGGTCCTATCAGCATAGTGTTTTTTCTTTAATATTAGCTTTGGCACATAAGGATGTCAAATGGTTTGCAGTAATCAGTTGTAATACAAATTGTAAGTAGGCAGAGATTTCTTCCTGCCCCACAGGAGCTAGTGGTGTGTTGATACCTGAGGCTGAGGGGGCAGTGGCTTATGCTGAAAACAGTAGGTATCCTGAGCCCAGTGTAGGCAACAGCAGAATCCCCATGGATTTTATAATCCTGGGAGTAAGCAAGTAAGTTGTTAAAGACTTGGGTTGTTTTCTTTTTCTTTTTTATCTCAATCCCCCAGGACATTCTAGTTATCTTTGTTAACAAATATTTCATCTTTTGAACCCTGTTATAACATCCAGTAGGAAGAGATGGAAGTCTTCCATAACAACACAGAATTTCACATAAATTCTATTTTCAATAGGAGAAAATCTTTTTATCCATTTTTAAAGAGCTTCTTTTAAGTTTTGTTGGTTACTGTGGTATTTGGAAAAGAAAAATTAAAGAATAAAAATATTTTTCTTTTCTGTCTCATGTTGTTATCTTGGACAGCTTACAACTTGTTTATTTACAGAGTTAAAAATTGTTTTCTTCAGTCAATATATGGATGTTTCTGTTCCTTTTGTTTCTGTTCCTTTTACTTCTTTCAAAATATCTTATTTTTCAGAGGCATTGGAAGTGTAATAACCAAAATGGGCACAGTGCTCAAGGTGTGGATATCCCCCTGACATTGCCTAGCTTTATTTCCAACGCCATTAGTTGCACTCAGTGCTGGACTTTGTGTGCTGTCCATCAGAAAAGGCAGAGACTCTTCAAGGGTCTTGGGGCTAAAATCTTTCTTAACTACACACACCAAAAGAGAAGGCACTAGAAATTTATGTATGCTCTTCATGTTCTGTGCAGAGATTCATAAAACTGGAGATTGACCCCTTCTTTTGTCATTTTATATCATTCAAGATTGCTACGTAAAGCAAGCATAAAATAATGTGAAAGTGATGTCCATAGATTTTTAAATTCTTTCCTTACACAGATTTATTATTCTGTAATTAAGGATTAATTAGAAGGATTCTGTATGTTTGATAGAAAGCACAACTTTACTGTCACAAAATGTAAATAGTAGAAAATATTATATTTAAAGGAATCTAATACTCTCTAGACTAGAAGGTGAAGTAATCTGAAGACATCTCTTTTTGATGAATAACAGAATTTCAAAAGCTTTTTCTTAATTTATAAGATACATTACATAGAATTCTTCTGCTGCTTCAGTTATTTTTTTTATCTTGATTATGCTTGACATTTTTAGGGTACAAGGGACTGTAGTTAAGAGGGTAATTTTGAATTCTCTACGAGGTTCTCTACGAGGTGCTGCAGTTTGGCTCTGAATTACACGGGAGACAGTTTGAAGTCAGAGCACTATATTATTTTCCATTGCAGCTACCACGTACCCTGTGCAGCCTGACTAGTGCAATGAAGCTTTGAAAGACAAAACAGTGAAGACAGAAAACACTGCAGCGCTTTACAAAGCACAGGGCAGGAGCTGGTTGTCATTCTGCCTTATTTATTTTTCCTGTAGACTCATTTAAAATTTAAGACAGTACAAAATATTGCAAAACCTTCATTTGCTGGGAGAAGCTGGGCAAGAAATGGGCTGCATCACTTGAGTAACTCCACCTGGCTGTGCACTTGTTGCAGAAGATTGCCCAAAAACCCATCACACACGTAGCTCTTGGATGTAGAGATTTGGAATTGTCTTGCAGTTTGGGGATGGCATCCTTTAGGGCACTGTGCATTGGTGAGAACAAGTTTCTCAAGTCTCATTTTAATCAGTCTTCCTTCGTACCAACAAATGCCACCAAAAATGGGTTGTGGGCAATCCAGGGTGTCTCTTGTGCAAAGTGAAGATGTAGAACAGGGAGTGCAGAGCCTTGGCTGTGTCAAGAGGAGCTGCAGAACAGGATGTTGCACATCACTGAGACTTGTGTCCCAGCGTTGTCTTCATCCCTACTACCACCCCACACTGCTATTATTCCTCAGTTTCTAGTGGTTTTTTTCCTATAAACTATAAAAAAACGACTTCATGTTTTGTCCACAGTGGTCTTCCTGATTTCTTTTATGCTTTGACAACCCTTCCATACACAATCTAGATAACGCATTGAATTCTCTCACAGGGGGCTCTCATCTGGCTTCTCTGCTTATTAAAAATAAAGGCAGGAAAATATCTTCCATAATGTGTTGTTTGTTTTTTTTTTTCTGTTCAGAAACACATTAATTGGCTCTTCTAGTCTACAAGGGCTTTTAAAGAAGGGGGAAAGGCAAGTTCAGGTTCTACTCTTGTTTTTTTCCTTAAGCAAACACACTTTAACAGCTGCCAAAATTATGTTAGGACCTATACTTCCTTCTGGAATCTTTCCAGCTCATCTTCAGGTGAAACACACGCCAGAGTAGGGTATGAAAAGAAGCTGAAAGCAAATACTTCTTCTCAGTACTGTCCTTTCCCAAGAGCAGCATGAGAAATTGCATTCTCATGTTGTGCTGTAGATACCTAACATTTGTTCCAGTATCTCCAACCTTCTATAAACTCGTCTGTAAATGTCTGCTGAACTCTATCAGCAGTTTTGTCTCTCAGTCTGTATGGATTTCCTAGTACTTTTTTCAGTAGTCTCTACAGCCTGAGTGGATTTCAGAAGTCTTTTCCAAACAATGCTAGACTGTGCTTCACTTTGAGGGGAGAAGGGAGAGCATCTCTGTGTTGCTGCTGACGTTTAGGCATCTAACCAAATGATGTCATAGACCAATGTGTATATATATATTTTATGTCTGGGTAATGTTTTGCTCACTCATATCTCTTAAACAGCCAAGTGAATAGTCTGATTCCCAAAAATGATCTGGTAGCAGTAAATCTAATGGGAACATGTAAGAAGCATTTTGCAGTAACCAATTTAGTCACCATCAACTCTATGTCCTGAGGCACTTCAAAACCTGGAGGGGTGGCATTCCTCATTTCATGCAATCTTCAATTTGTGAAATGAAGACAGGACCAAGAAAAATAAAGCTTGTGTTGGTGGATCAGAGCGTCAATTTGCTGTAAATTAGCATCTTTCTAGTAGTTGATGGCATTGAATGCAAGCTATAGAAATCTTTTTTTGACAAAAATGCTATAAAAATGTGATGTGTGACTTTTTATTTTTTTTACTGCCAGTTATTGTAAAAGTAAAATGCAGCATCTTAAATGGAGCCACTGCTTAATATTCTTCTCTTTTTCTTTTTCCCTTCAAATCAGATTTTTATCTTTGAGAATAACATCTATTACTGTGCCCATGTGGGGAAACAAGCCATTCGAGTGGTCTCCACGGGAAAAGAAGGTGTTATTTTCAATGGGCTCAGCGACTGGCTGTATGAAGGTAGGACCCAACATCTAGGGTGGCAGTTAGTTATGAATTTTTTATACTCTAAATCTGCAGAAATGTCTGAAATTAGATGTTCAACACTGCATTGCTGGGGACTGGTGGACATTTACTAAAAAAAATCTCTATTCTAACAGTTGTCGGAAGTGCTGGACTGGAAATAATGTGCAGTGATGTCAGAATTCTGTTTCTCAGGCTGTTTTTCTTTCCTTTAGTCCAAAAGTAATAAATCACAAAACATTAATGAACAGAGCTGCTTCATTATTCAGTGGCACCTGCAATCACTCAGTGATGTGACAGTTTTCAAATCACTGGAAAGGACAGAAACACAGAGGGAAAGTTGCTTCTATTTTAAGGGAATGAAGGAAGAAGCTAGGAAACAACTTTACTTGATTGGTTGCTTGCCACAACTCTAGGTGTGCTCTAGAAACTACTCAGCTCTTGACAGCTAACAATTTTCCCAGAGCAGACCAGTCCTCACAGTAATTGGCTTCCTTCCCTTGAAAATGGACCTGATGGGGCAGGGAGTCATTGCTGGAGTTCTGCTTTCCTTCAGTCTTGCAGTGGCAAATGGCCCTGCAGTGTCTGTGAGTAGCTGCTGCAAAGTGATTGTCTGCAGAACTATCCCAGCCACCACTGTTCTTCTAGGGAGCATAAAAGCCGTTAAGATAAGACTTAAGCGGAATGAAAATTAAAATATTTAACATAATGTATTCACACAGCACCCATTCCTCTCTCTGTTGCTGACTAATGCTGTCAACAGTTTCTTTCCAGAATGATCCTGGTTTGGGGATCTGGCAGGATTTGCTTTGTCACACACCCAGAGAAGCTGATCCCATGTATCAGTACAGTTTTGGACAAGAAGGACTTAAAACTGTTAGAGAGTTTCCAAAAGATGGTTACAGAGATGGGGAAAGATCCAGGGGGGAAAGATGCATGAGGAGCAGCTGAGGGCCCTGGGTTTGTTGGGCACAGGGCAGGCTGAGAATGAAGGTTCATGGCTGTGCAGCTCCTCATAGGGAGCAGAGGGACAGTGACAGGGCCTGAGGGAATAACACGGAGCTGTCTGGGGAAGGGCAGCTGAGGGTGAGGGAAAGGCTCTGCCCCAGAGGGCAGTGGGCACGGCCCAAGTGCTGGAGCTCACAGAGTGTTGGGACACCACTCTCAGACACAGGGTTGGGTTTGGGTGCTGCTGTGCGGGGCCAAGGGTTGGACTCCATGATCCTTATGGGTCCCTTCCAAATCAGGATATTCTGTAAATTCTATGATCAGCATACAAACTCATCAAACACATTGGTAGATGCCTCCAATACCCATTTAGGTCACTTTTGATATTTAAGTTCATGTTTATATTGTGCCACAATATGTTTACAAGTGAATGCTCCCCTTGTGAAGCCCTTTGTAATCAGAAGGATAACTAAGAAGTTGCAGCATGCTAATTTTCTTTAATTTCTCTCTATTTATGCATTTGAAGTTATGGGCTGGCAGGCTTGACTCTGTAGGTCAAATGTGCATGTTGGTACTCATCTTTTGCTGTAAAACATCACTCGGTACATGAGGTCTTCTGATAGAGCCTTGTGCACAGCGGCATGCTGACAGGAGAAGTTTGTCACACTGGTGATCTCCGTGCCCGTGGTGACACTTGTGCTTTGCTGACGTGTTTTTATTCAATTACTGGATTGCTCAGGCAATTTCTTGGCTGACATTGACTTTCAGGTTTGTCCTTTATAATGAACTTGCTCGTTAACTGTATATTAATATACTGGGATGATAAAGGAACCAAATACAGTTTGGATATACCAAGCCAGGTTCTGTAACCTCTCTGAATAATGTGTATGCAATAAGACCTCTGAGCCTCTTGTTCACAGGGAATATGCCCTAACAGAAGTTGGATTACAGCATCCCCTTGGAAATGTCACTTTGTGTCCAAGTACATATTGTTGATGCTGAAATGAAAACTTATTTTACTTCACAAGCAACATAGAGGACTTCTAGGAAAATCTGAAATACATGTTCCCTTCACTCAAATCCAAAGGTGGATTGTGTAAGCGGGGCACCTTCCCTTGCACTACATCACCTGGAGGTGAAGCTGGGTGTGGGATCGGTAGTGAGGGTCTGTGACGGATGTGTGAACAAACTGTGGGGGATGCTGGATCAGATGGGTCTGCAGCATCCACGTGTCAGCTCTCAGCATGCATGGATGGAGGTGGACACCAGAAGGAACTGGATATTGCATAGGGGTGAGTGGTTAAGGACCATGGGGATGTGGATGACACCTCTTCCACTGAGGTCTGTGAGAGTTCAGGCATTGTTGTTAGAAAGGCTGAAGCATTACCCTGCTAGCTGGGATGCTCTGCTGTTACGTTGTTATCAGCACCTTTATTTGAACAGATTCTCTCACTTACTTGGGTGCTTCATCTTTGGGAGGTGGGAAGAACAAAATTTACCATTCCAAGGTTAAATTTTCACCTTTGTCCCTTCCTGCTGATGTTTGGGAGATGTCTTGTCCACCACCCTGGTAGAGCTGGGATGCTCAAACCCATGTTTGCTTGCACTACTGCTCTCAGAGAGGATGCTGAGCATATGTAGGGATCTTGTTCCATCTGTGTGGCCACCTCCAGCAGATAGTCTGTGAGGAACCGCTGAAACAGCATCACAGCAAGTTTAGCATGTTGCTCTCTGTGCGAGTGCTCTTTTTGTTGCTGAAGTTCACCACTGCCAGCAATGGCAGCTGAGCCTCCCCAGAGCACCCAGCAGCTTCATGACCTGCCTAACACTTTTCCTGCATACATTGCAAAAAATAAATAAAAATATTGGTATTTTCAGTCTGAGGAAGCCACTTGCAGTATTTTACTGTAATCTTTAAAAGCATATCACCAACATTCTTACTCCCCCATTCTCTAGAGCTGCCTGCACCGTGGGCAGATTGCAGCCCCAGCAGTGATGCCTTTGGGGTGATTCCTGATGGCTGAGATGAATAGTGGGCACAGGGGGAACACTTCTCTTCATAACGCTGTTGCTGTTGTCACAACAGAATAAATGCACTGTGCTATTAATCACAGGTTTTTACAGTCTTGAAGCAAAGCAGAGCTAGAGGAGGTTTGACAGGCTTTTTTGCCCTGTAAAAATACAGTTCATTTCAATTCAAGTTAAGCTCTGCTTTTGTAAATCTGCCAAAGGGGAAAAAAAATCTTCGTGGTATTTATGCTGATCTGTAGACTTTTGATAATATAGTGAAAAACATTTTGAATCAATCAGAGCTTAATCTACTTAGTGTATTTAGCTGGAAGGCTATAGATTGATACATAGATTACTGAAACATGAAAGCATAGATTAAACATGGCTTTTATTACTAAAATAAGCATTGACAATGTTTGCATGTAGACTGACTTAACATTTTCAGGGTTTTGCCTGATAGGTGCCCATGCTAAAACACTGTGAGATCCCAAAAGAGAGAATTTAAAGTGCTGTGGCTGAAACCAGCTCAGCATTCAAACAGATAGCATGAGCAAAGAGTGTTTTTTGTCTTTTTTTTTTTTTTTTTTTTTTTTTTTTTTTTTTTTT
>VXAB01010899.1:55866-80149 GCA_013399175.1 Odontophorus gujanensis | reverse complement strand
TTTTTACTTTCAGCTGAATCCTGCCTGAGCCTGTTTCAGGCTCCCCATACATGGCTCTACTGAGCAGGATAGGGACCTTCCCTGGCTGCTGTGTTCTGAAGTCCTGATGTGACCTTGTTTCAGCAAGTCTGCATTCACAGACATGACTCTGATGTTGCATTCTGCTGTGTGGAAGTCGCAGGGGAGTGGAGCACCAGGCAGGCTCCATGTGCTCCTTCAATTGGTGGGAGGGGAGGGATGGATTTTTACCCACAGATGAGCTGATCCTATCCAGACTGTGAAACTGAGGGTTTTGTTTACTTCTTGTGCCCTCAGACATTAAAAGCAGTACCATATAAGCCATTTTGCAACCTGATTTGCAGAGTGTGTTTTATTTGTGGTTTAGAGACTTTGCTTTCAAAAGGAAGAGTTGCATGGGAGTTAATCCATTGCCTCATGTCCTCATCAGAGTGACAGTGAGGGTTTATTCTGCAAATCCGTAAAGATCACTTTAAAGCAAGGACCCTATTCCAGACCAGTACTGACCTGGTAGCTGTGACATCTCATCTGGACCCTACTTCAACCTCAGACCAGAGGAGCACATCTGAAAGGCTCACGTGGCGCTCATTTAAAGCTCTTACACAATATGAGCTATACGTATCTGACGTTTAAAATTGATAGTCTGCTCTGTTGAGCTTAATGCACACTGGTCTTGCTCTGCTTTATTTTTGGCTGGGGAGCAAGAGGAGGAGTGAAAAGAGACTCTTTTTCTGGCTCTGACTTGCATGTCTTATTAATCTTCATTCTGCCCGCATCTTGCTTTATCGCCAACGGATCCTCTTAAATGACTTTGTAGTGACACCTGGTGGGAGAGGCCAGGATGTCATCATCATTAAGACAATGAAACTGCAGAATTTTTTGCTGCAAGATCTAGTAAAAGACTTCCAATTTCCCCTCCCATGCACTTCCCTGAAAGTCCCCTTGAGCTTTTGGGAATGACAGACCCAAAGCTACTGACTGATTCACATTAGTAGTGCTTCTGTTCCTTTCCTAGACTTTGCAAAGAGAGGAAAGAGAATGCAGTAATAAAGAAAAATCTTTTCCATAATTTAATCAGCATCTCAGAAAAATCAGAGTGTATATTTAGAACGTGTATAGCTGGTCTCAGAGGTGCAGTGCCTGGTAACAGCTGCCAAAACAAATAGCATTTCTCTTGAGCAGTATCTTTTATGCTTATAGTATTTCAAGCAACTGAAGAAGGTACATTTCTTAAGGTTAGAAACATTAATCCTGGAAGTCTGGAAATGGCCTTAACATTGGGTAAATGCTAGATACTTCTGCTGGAGTATTGCTTCTGCCTGATTTGTCTGTGTGCTCAGCTCTTTCATGTATAATTTGAGAACTCTGAGCCTTTTGTGCTTGGAAACAGTCACTTTAACTGGACAAATTGGGAGGGGACATTCATAATCAGGCTGAATGCAAGTAAATCCAAAAAATCCTGTTCAGTGACCTCAGAGGAGATGAGGTAGCCTGACATCTCATAGCACAGGTCTAGCCTTTTCTAACAATTAGATACTCCAAGGCTTAGAGGGAGATTAAAAATTAGATCAAGTCATCACTGACTATTTTAAGATCTCCTGGATAGAATGATCTCTCACCCAAAGGATTCTCAAGGCAAGACTCCAGGCAGTCAAAAGGGCCAGCCCAGATAGGACTGTTAATGAAGCAGATGACTGCCCAGGGAAGTTGTGGAGTTACCATCCTTAAAGGTTCACAAGGAGCACATAGCTGTGGCATTTAAGGATATTGTTTAGTGGGCATGGTGGTGATTGTTCACAGTTGGACTGAATGATCTTAATGGTCTTTTTAAACATCTATGATTCCTCCTGTCAATGCACATGAAGAACCACTAAGGTGGTGAACCACTAGTTTCTCATCTGTTTGTTTTTAAAAGTTAACATATTTTCAGTTGAGTAGAATTTTCTGTGGAAGTGGATAAATGTGCAGCTCTGCATATTCTCCACTGTGGAGTAAAGGGGCAAGGATAACAAAGAGTGCTTGGAGATGTCTTCAGTAGCACCACAGATATACCCTAAATCCACAAATCGCTGAGTTGTCCTCAGGAATGTCCAGAATATATTTAGGGCTTATGAGGAATTTTTTCCCTCATTTCTGTGCCTCTTCAGACAGGGTAGGAAACCCAGTGTATTGTTTTGGAGACATTATTGCTATATTAAAATAGAAACCTTTCTTCAGTTTTGTATACTGTGCATCATTCAGCATTGTCTATCAAGTGCATGCAGCTGTTGTGTAACACTTTGGCCATGCAGTTCCCAGTTGGCCATTCTTTAGCTGCCTATTGAAAAATGTAGGTGACTTTTTTTAGCATCTGTTTATTTGCATGCTGATTTTTACCAAATGTCTGGAAAATCCGTCCATTCCTGTCACAGGCAAATAAAAATGAAGAGCTGCTTTTAACATCAGCCATGTGTTCAAAATAACTGTAAATAATTCTGCTTCAAGGATGATCAGCTGTATGCATTGATGTCTTGCCTTACCTATGTTTAAAAAGAAGGATAGAGCCTTAAATTTCACTTGGCCGTATAATGAAAGGTTTGGAAGAAGTTCCATTTTCTTCTAGTTTTGGTGGAGGTTCCCTTTCATATAGATTCCATCACTGAGGATGGACTCCTGGCCCTTCTCAGTTGGTTAAGGTCAGAGAAAATTGAACCATTTACAGTGCATGTTGCGAATGCCTGCCTGGAAGTCAGCATGCTCCTGAAAACTTTGAAATGTGCTGTTCCCTGGATGGGCTTCAAAATCCATTGCTGTACTGCAATAAGTCTTGCCAGTTCTAGCCCAGGCTTTAACCTTCCTTTTCTGTATAAGGTTGTTTGGAAGGGGGTGGCCAGCCAAACACAACACCTGTCATCCTCTAATTTTTGGATCACCGTCATTCTGGCTTCAGGATAGCTTTTGGAAGGAAAACAGAATATTATTTACTGAGGTCAGTGATCTCCTTGGTGCTGTGGAAGGAAGCCAGGTAGCCGTCCTGATTTTGCCAGTCAGCCAGCAGCTGCCAATGCTCCCAACTCCGGGGTGCTCAGGGAGCGAGATTGTTGGTGTTTGCACTGAAGAAGCACGTGCTTTCCCTTCTCAGATACCCTATTTAAAGTGCAGTTTCTTCAGGAAGAAGCATTTGAACCCCCAGACTTCTGTTGGCACCATGCTCATGCGTTGCATACTTCAATGAGAGATATTTAGAGCCCCCAAAGTCTGTCGCTAAGCTGAACGTAGACTTTCCCTTCAGTGCACCCCACGTGGTGGCTTTGGGTGGAGGAATCTTGGAGGCAGAACCTTGGTGTGAACTCACCTCAGGCCAGTAAGGGAAAAGAGAATTCTCCCTTCTAGAATGTGTTAGCATGCTCTCATATCTAGTGCTAGATTCATTCTTTGTTCTGATTTATTTATTTATTTATTTATTTATTTATTTATTTATTTGTCTTTGGCTGCTTGTTTTGGTTATGCTTTTATTATAGGATGATTTTCTATGATTCTGTACCTGCTTTGGCAGGGGGGTTGGACTCGATGGTCTCTTGAGGTCCCTTCCAACACCTATGATTTCTATATGTATATAGCAAAAAGAAAAAGTGTCATATGCTGTGGTTGCCAGTATTTTAATCTTAAACATTCTCTTGAGCTGCAACAGGTCTGCTTGGGTGTGATTAAAGAGATTATGAAATTAACATGAATCTCTTCCTGAAATAGATTAGCAGTCTACGTGGAACATGTGAGAACAGTTTGGTTGCAGCACTTTAAATCCATAGTAAGTCTTCTGATCTCTGCAGATTTAGCTGAGATTTGAAGCATCCCACAAAATTTAACCCAACTGTTCTTGCAGAATCTCCTCTCTGTTCCATTGCTATTTTACTGTTGCTGCTTTGTCAAATACATATTTGACACTTATTTGTCTTATTTGAGAAAAAAGCTATCCCGTTTGCAGTCAAACTAAACCTAATTAGATACTACCCTCGAGTATGTGAATAAAAAATGAAAAATTGACAACTGAAATACGTAGATCAGTATGAAAGTAGCATCTGGTATTTACAGATATCTACCAGATTCTGCATCACTGAGTCAAATATATCTAAAACATGCATTAGAAGTTACACAACACAACTGTTAGGACTTTCTATTTGTATGTGAGTTCTGTCTATATGCATCAAAGTCATTTACAGTAACCTTAGGGGAAGTACTTCATCTTCATTTTCTGATTACGCTTGCATTTTGAGCAACTAATTTGTAAACTAGCAATTTAAATGTTGCAGAGTGTATTTTTATGTATGCTATGGTAGTCTGAATTCTGGAGTGATTACATGGAGGCTCACAGTAGTGAGCCAAATCTTTACAAGGGCTGTGCTGTAATATTCATGCTCTGTGACCACTGTTAGAGTTGCAAAGAAAATAAATTGTCATTATTTCCAGAAAAAGAGTGTGAATGTTAGACAGCACTCAAGAGTTTTCCCAATTTTGAGAGCTTGTTTTTTTCCATTAAGTCTTATTAGTGGTTTGTTATGATAAAGCGCACAGAATGCATGTAGGGGTTCAGGCTAACAGTGAACAAATAAAAGTGCTTAATTTCTGTGGTGGCAGAATAGGTTTTGGTTGTTGTGACCAACATAACAGCCTCTAGAATGCCGTAGAAGATTGAAAGAAATTGGGTTAATTTGCACAGAAAATGCTGCATGTAAATATTAGGGAAAAGATATCTGATAGGCATGGTGCCCAGGGGCACTATAGGGATCTCTGTTCTGGAGAGTTGAAGAATGAGTTAGACACATTTCTACCATAACTTGTTGAGATAAAGATCAGTCGTATTTCCATGCATGGTAGATTAGGAAATGACTTTGGGTTTCTCCTAGACCTGAAATAATATGGTTAATTTTTTTTTTTATGGAATTTTGATGGCTTTTTCTGATCTCTTTGCAGTTACACATACTGGCTCTTAGATTACAGAGTCACTATGAAAGCTTTTGGAACATCCCTTCATATGATACAGGATACCTGTCTCTGTATGAATATACATAACTGTTGCATAGACTACAGGGGTGTAGAGAGTAGAGCTCTTTATCATGGCAAATTCACATTTACCTCATTAATTCCTATGATTTTTAAAGTGCTGCATTCACAAAGTGATTAAGATGACAGAAGGAACTACAGCCAGAATTGAAAGATTGCTGTACAAGTGTTGTTAGTACATAATTCCATCAATGTGACCTAGAAAATAAATTTCTGTATTTTTTTTCTCTTGATGCACTTGATTCACTGGTCAAAGAATTTTTGCTTGTGGAAATTCAGGGTCCAGTGGAAAACCCTGTAAGAAGTTTAAATTGCTATCTCTTTATCTCATTGATCTTTGGCCAGAATAAAGAATATGTGCCAGAAGAGAAAAGAAAAAAAAAAATGTAAAAAGCAAAAATAAATGTACTCCGTCTAAATTAGAAAAAGTGAAAGCTACATGAAGAGGATGAACATTCTGCGGAGAAGTGTGAGCCTCACTACAGGTTTGACCTATCCATTGTTGCATAAATGCAGCAAAATAAAAAAAATATCGGAAATTTTGACAGCAGTTGGTCGCCTGTTCATAATTCCCATACATCAGCTCTTCTACTGAAGACATGAAATCAATAACACGAAGTGTTTTAAGAAAAACCTGCAAGACCTGCTCCTAATATGAGCTGGAAGCAGCCACAGGTCGGAGTGTGTCTGTGAGCAGGGAGGCAGTGACCCGAGGATAAAAAGGGTGAACTCTTGCAGGGCGGGTTGGACTGAGCAGTGCCCTGCAGAGCTGAGCTCAGCTGTTTCCTCTGGAAGAATAGGCAGGAGTTTAAATCTTGGTACTTGAAAAGTGATCTCCAGCACTGCTCTCCGTGCTCTGTGTGCTCAATGATGTGTGATACTTAGGGTCATGTACACTTGGGTCCTAGTACTGAGAAAACTGAACAGTTTTAGGTGTGTTTTCACGCTGCCAGCTCTCCTTCAGGCTGTTATCTGGGCCCTCTTGCACATGAGATATGGGATTGTAGTGCAGCATTTTTTAGATTAAGCCCAGTGGTGACTGTGGTGTTCATACCAGTGCAGGTGGTTGTGCACCTGGATCGGGGGAACTGAAGAGTCAAGGCATATCTTTAAAGTGACTGGTATACCTGCAGTTACAAGAAGATAAAGCATCCAGGGACTATATCACACTCAACTCTATTAGTTTATGTCACTGTAAGTAACTACCATATGGCCTTGCTTGTGCACCAGCTGTTCTGTGGTCTTTAGCGGACACAAGTCTCAAGGGGAAAGTATGCCATGGAGTAATCATAATTAGAAATGAGGAGGAAAGGAGAAAATTGTAAAGATCCTCTTAAAAATTCTAAATGGGAAACCAGCAAGATACAAGTGGCCAGGTACACATTGACTGGTGTGTGCTGGTGTTAAGCAGCAGTCTGCAGATGCCATATGACTCACAGAATTGTAGGGGTTGGAAGGGACCTCTAGAGATCATCAAACCCAACCCCACCTGCTAAAGCAGGCTCCTTACAGCAGCTCAGGAAGAATCTTAGGATCACAGAATCGTTAAGGTTGAAAAAGACCTCTAAGGTCATCGAGTCCAACCATCAGCCCTCCACCACAATGCCCACTGAACCATTGCTCTTGGTGCTGAGGTATCTGGCTTTCAACCAGCTCATGCTACCATCTTGGCTGGCTGTTTGCATGCCAGACAGTTTTGCTGAGACTTTTTTTTTTTTTCCACAAAAATTACTAAAAAACTTGTGCCCCATTCCGCAACCATTAGAAGCTTTAAGAACATGAAGTTCTTACCCATCAAATCTACTCAAGAAAAATTTAGTCTGCTGCTTTGAGTGACATCAAATAGAGCAGCTACATGAACTGCTGCAAAAATCTAAATATTGTAATTTATTTACAATTATTTAAAATGCTTTTTAGGAATACTTTAGCTGTCAATTTTGAGGAATATTCACTTTGAAGGGATTTTTGAGGTTTTACTGAGTGTGGAGGCATTGTGTAGGTCTGAAGTGACATGAAATGCTCTGTGATTTCATCCGTAACATTTTCTGTGACATAGTTAGGACTTCTTGATTATTGCACAGCTGGATATAAGTTACCCCACAAAAGCACCTCCTTTTTGGCTCACCTGGGGCTGATTACAAAGCCAAGGGCAACCACTGCCAGTCAGTGTACTCAAATTCCACTGTATTAACAGAAAAATATTTCCTTTAATTCATATAGGGAATGGGTGGGTCAGAAAAGTGGATGTAAAATTCATACATTTCAATCTAATTTTGTATGTGTAGCACTATAACTTACATTTCAGATTCAAGGAAAATTATCTGATTAAGCAGAAATTGATACCTCTAACTATGTTCCTTAAACTTCTCTGAGTATTATTCCAAGACTTTGCTTGTTTGGTTGTTTTTTTTTAAGTGTTTCAAAGAAAAACCTTAATTTTATGGCATTGTATTTTTTTAATATAACTGGTTAAGCCTTAAATCTGTGATGCTTGGGAGTGGAATGGCACCTTTCCACTGGGACCTGCTACTAGTTCTATTCCAAACTGAGGTGTATTAACAATTATTAACCTTTAATAAAAGGTTTATATCGTGCTTCAGGTTTAGTCTACTAATGTACAGGTTTTAAAATGAAGTAGTAACAGATTTATTTTATTTTTTTAATTTTAAAAATGATGACTATGAGTTTACTCCTCACTGTGGTTTATAAGGTATTGCACAGTATAGCTGTGAAATCTCTCAAAGATTGTATTTTCTTATGCAACTAAAATCCTCTTCTAGGCTGAATATTTTACTGTTCTTTTTCCTAAGTAAATATTCCTATTTCTTTCTTCTTTGTGCTTTTTGCATTTTTTTTGGATGGTTTTTGATCAGTTGAGATGTTGTTGTTTTTTTCTTCTCCAGTCTAGTTGAGGTAATAAGAGCAACAAAGATTGGAGGAGGGTGGCTCTAACTCACAGGGAAGGAGTTAATACAGAAGGGCATGGGAACATGTGCTGATAAAATGGAATAAGTCCAGAGTGGGCTTCCAAACATCATTAGTGAACAGAGAACCATACAATATTGCATTAGCTAAAAGAAAAAACCCTTATGTAACAGGGCTTAATCTCCTTGGAAATGTTTCAAAGTTTATTTGAAAATTAAACCCAACAATGCTGTATTAAATTTATAGAGGAAATGGAAAGCAGAAACTCAAAGGACTATAATTGTCACCTACAAAAAAATCATTAGAGGGAATAAGATGTAATGAAGGAGGAAATCAGACAAAACTCATCTCCTTAGCCCTTCGCAGGAAGGTGGAAGTTACATTGCCACCGTGTGGTACGAGTATCAAAAGCTTTCTCACGAAGATGATTTGGTGAGAGTGCTGCACTCACAAAGCTGCATGATATGCTGGGAAGGTGTAGTATGCAAATTAGCATCCTGATTCAAAAGGAGAAGCAATGCGAGATGAAATCCCATTTTTGCTTTTGATTAGTGTGTACGGTTGGTTCTTTGGTGGTTTGGAATTTTTTTTTACTTTAATTCTAATTCAGAACTACAACTGTTACATGAAATATTCAGTGGAAAATAAAAGCGAGCAGAGTACAGAAAAGAATTTTTAAAGTATTCTGCTTTTAAAATGAGGTCTTCCAGAAGTCTCTGTGAGTATAAAAATCCATCATTGTGCTGCACGTCTTTTTGAAAATTTCTCCAAAGTTTCTGCATGCATTTTTTCTCAAATACTTCTAATAATCCTCAGATAGTTATCAGTGCTTATAAATATGTCCCTTAATGTCTCACAGAGAACTTTTTAGAACATACTAGATAGAAACATCATAATTCTTAAAATGTGAAGTCTTCCAGTTCCTAACGTGGGACTTGGGATTCATGAAAGTGTGTCAGCTTGTTCTTTCCCCCACCCAAATTTTGGTTGTAATTCTCCCAGGCATGACAACTGGTCACTGTAGATGTTATTAGGATCCAAGGGCATGATTTCACAGCCTGAGTCAGATGAGCTTTTCACAATCCCTGCCTGGATCGGATTAGTGTTGACCCTGGGCTGCCATGCAGGCAGGAAGAGCCAGGACATAGTATCATCTTTAAGGTTGGAAAAGGCCACTAAGATCAAGTCCAGCTGTCAGCCCACCACCACCATACCACTGACCATGTCCCTCAGTGCCACTTCTCTATGGTTCTTGAACACCTCCATGGACAGTGACTCCACCACTTCCCTGGGCAGCCTGTGCCAGTGCCTTATCTCTCTTTCTGAAAAGAAAGTTTTCTTAATATCCATCCTGGGGTTATACTGCCATCACCACCCTAAAAGATGTTTTTTCACAGAGGTGCTTCACTGCAAGGTCTCTTTCTTCTTTTTTGGTGCTATGTGACCCTTTCTCTCATTTTTAATCAACATCACTTGCAAGTGTTTGCTCAGGTGTCAGTGTAGCTAAGTGCACCACTCTCCTGTAGCTAAAATGCAAGGATAAAATGAAATAAGCATTGCAGATACCACTCAGATGTATTTCTTGGTACATCTAATTATGACCTTCACAGAGGCAATTATGCTGTCTTGATCTTATTGTCTTTTTCAATCATCAATTAATAAAACTTCTCATTATATCCTGGTAGAACCAGAGTTATCATCATCTTTTTAGAATGAGGCAAACTGAGGTACAGTTATTGACCTGATTTTTAGATGAGCTGAGAGAAATTAGGACACAAAGCTGAGGTGAGAGTCTCACCTTGGGCCCTAGATGTCAGATGAAAGGCACGATGTAGCTAGCACAAAAACCCAGATGCGGTTCTTCTCTGCGTGGTCCTGGACATGTCTGGTGATAAGGTAGTTGGAGAGAAAAATCTACAGGGTGTCATCAACAGGAAGGCCAGGTGACCCCAGAGAATTTCAGCAGGGGTAGAAGGCTATCCAGCCCAGAAGGCACCCACAAGCGGGAGAACAGATGTCTGTTGTTTCAGCTGCCCCATTATTTCTGCATTATTTCTTCTGTTCTGCACTACAGAGGAGATGACAGGCTCTCACCTGACTCGCAAATCACCCCCAATATAGGAACAAATCACTTCAGGCCTTCCCTTTCTACTCATATGACTCACAAGCATTTGCCTCCTACGTTACTTTTGCTTTCCTTTGAAATTGAGTCATTGTCTTGTATTTGATTTAACAACAATAGCAGGGGGGAAAAAAAAATCAGTATCCGTTGCTACGGTGTCAAAGTAGATCAAAAGCAATTTTTTAAAGGAGGCCTTCAAGATAGGCAGATTAAAGATTTGAGAAAGAAACAGAGCTGAAGAAAAACAGCTCCTAAAATCAAAACATTATGTTTTCATACTGTTGTGCGTTTAAAATTGAAGGCAACTGTCTGAAAACAGACAATGAAATAAATCTCACTCAATAGGAATTATCTGGAGATCACTGTATTTGTTGCATTTGTTTTGATTTTCCAGTCTCTACCTTAGACTGTGTGCACAGAGATGACTTAAAAGATTCAATACCTCGTTTGAAAAATTAAAGTTCACTTGATTATTGAAGGACCCATCCTGCCTTAGACAACATTACGTATTGTTCTGGAGTATCACAAGCAGACTTGAAACCTCAGGAGCAGGACGGGATGGAGAGCTGTGTCCTGAACTGCTTCAGGGCTGTACTGCACTGAAGAGGCTGGGCACAAAGCTGCTGCAGGTTTTTCAAGGGTCTGTAAATCTCCGTGGTTTAGTACATCTTGCCCAGATTGTATCATGGGTGATAACCTGAAGGGATCTGTTTCTGGCCAAATGTAGGATCCATTCCTACTTCTTTACTCTTTTCTCTAGTATTTTGTATCTGAAGTGACTGTGGATTTCTCATCTGCAATTGGGAATGATAAAAGAACATGTGGGATAGGAAATGCAGGAGGAGGCTTGAGATGGTCATTATGGAGCAGGAATGCTTTGAGGAAGTGCCCTGGGGATTTCCCCATGAGCCAGGTCTGTCTGTGCTGCTCTGACTCACAGGTACTCCTGATAAACCCTGTACCTGAAGCAACAGCAGAATGAGCTGGCATCCTTCTGCTTGCACTCTTGGAGTGACCAAGTGCTGAGGTGAACAAGAGGATTACTTCTGCTCAGTCACGGACCAAAGTTCTTTTAAAAATCTGTTTCTTGGGAATTCTGGACTCAGTTAAAATACTGTGGTGTTTGTGTAGGAACTCCTCAGATTCCCACAAGTCCATCAGACATCCATAAATACGGGACGTCATCTGTTTAAGTGTCTGCCTCTGAATGTTAGGCACCTGATGTTGACCTTGCTAGCTAAAAGACTTTAAATAAACTTCATTCTTGCCATACAAGTGGTGAGCCACAGAAGCCTGTCAAGTGTCAGAAATATGTCAGTGCTTTAGTGAGCTCCAAAATGATTCTAGAAGGAAAATTAATCCTGAAAATGAGAAAACTTTAATGGTGTTCTTCTGGTTCCATTACCAGAGAGCATGTGGTGCCAGATGAGCAGTGGGAGTCATTTGACAGAAAGACAGACATAATAGCAATCTTCTTCTGGTGTGAACTACCACTTGGAAGTGTTGTAGTACATGATCTACTTATTACTGAAGCCCAAGATTATCTTTAATGAGGAGATCATGCAGCACAACAATTCTGACTTGCACCTCAGCCTGAAAGAAAGCCTCAGGAAGCGTGCAGAGTGTGGGATAGGAGAAGCAATATCTCTGTGCTGCCAGCTTGGAGAATGCACCCAGGTCTACAGGACAACCTGAGAAAGGGGAGAGGTGGCAAATAACAAATTACAGTCAACATGGCCTGAAGTAGTGCTACCTGGTAGTATTTCATCACCGAGTCCTCAGAAGATGCATTGCAGATCCCCCATGACCAAACAACGTTTTCTGGGAAAGGTAGGTCAGCAGTGGCAGTGTGATGGTTGGTTGGTTGCTCAAAGCTCATGTACTACCCCGACTAAGCTTCTTAGTGTTAAACCAGCCAACCAGCCAGCCTTTCTGTTCCCATACAAGAACTGATAATCACCTGAATGAACTATTTGCTTAGACAGAATAGACATTACAAATGCAAGTTCACTCAGTGCTTATCAGTAAACAGAAGATCACAAAGCATTTGACTTTGATTCATAGAATCATAGGGGTTGGAAGGGACCTCAAGAGATCATCGAGTCCAACCCCCCTGCCAAAGCAAGTTCCCTACACCAGGTAAATTCCTGCAAAGTAATGTTCCTGGGGCATCTACAGATTGCTCCTTGCCATCTCAGTCCTTGGATTGATTTGAACTCCTCCTCTTGCAGAAAGTATGCGTCTGAAAGCACAACAGAGAAAGGTTTGGAGGAGAAACTAGCCCTTTGCCTACAACGTAGCAGACTAAGTATGCCTGAGGAGTCACCTCTCCTGTATTACTTAACCTCGTTTTATGTTTGTAGTTTGTTTAATGAAAACAGCATGCTCTTTGCCGGCCACTTGAAAAATGAAAGAAATAATAAAACACAGTTGGGCTGCACAGTTTTCCTGAATAAATGTTTTTTGTTTCAATCGAAAAATAATGAATCATGTTGTGAATTCATAGGTATAGACTGAGTGAATTTGGCTCCTTAGAACACATAAATCCTTAGTGGACAAGCATAACACTTTTACATTTCTTCACATTACAATGGAAAAACAGAACTAGACCCTTAGTTTATATCACTAAATATTTTATTTATACCACCTATCTTTTTGGGCTTAAAATTTCAGAGCCAACTCTCTGAGTACACAGGGCATAAAGAGATAATTTGCAGGCAATTAGGCAACCAAGCGGCTGTTTTCATTGCACTATATTGTGGTCCCTTTTCCACTTAGGAAACAGAGATCTGCAAAATAGAAACCAAACTTCCTGTTGCCACTTTTCCAAGCAGTGCTCTTCAAATGGAAAAGCATTAAAGGTTTGTCCCATAATCTAAGCATGCTTTGTGTATTCTCATGTATTAGTGGAGTATTGGTAAGTCTCATGAAGATGAAACCTCCCATCTGATGTGCTTATATAACATAACAGAAATTTATACCCACAGTCTGGAGCTCATAGTCTGCAGGAGCTGGAGGGAATGATCACTCTGAGGGTGTCCAAAGAGTAAGTCACAGCATCGGTCTGTCTGACCTGCTTGTCCCTGTTCCCATGGGAGTGGGTCAGTGTTCCCATCTTTGGGAGCACCATAGCCATGAACCATCAATGGAAGCGGACAGCTAGCCAGTCCTGAGCTGCTGAATCTTCCAGGGGAAATTCTCAGTGAGGAGATGAAAGACATGCAACAGAGTTTCAGAAAGAAGAGGATAATATATATTAAAATTGTCATCTGTGAGGGTAACCCACATCCAAATTGTTTTAAGGGATAAACCAAGGACCAAGGAGTACAGCTTAGCAGTTCTCATCCAACTCAGCAAGGATGATGATATTTTCTTTGCAGTTTCTTTGCAGTCAAATAGTGTTTGTCATCCAAATATTTTGAGACGTTGCAGAGTGTATGTTTTATAACCTGACTGTAGAAAAGTACTTACTTAGTTGTTTCCCTTGCTGTGCCTGGTGCTAAAAAAAAAGAAACTGTCCCATCCCCAAATGGCTGCAAGGAGTAGTGGAATATTGGTCAGCTGTGGTCTCAACACAGCAGCGCTACTAACATTGTGGATGTCACAGTAGAAATATACCGGTAAGACAGTAATGAGTCATTTTTATGTGGGAATTGTCCTTGATACTAAATGGGAAGTGTTTAAGGGTAGAGGTAGCTATGAAAGGCTTTGGAAATGAAGATTAGTCTACATTAGATATCACAAGCTCTTAGGTAGATAAAAACAGAACCTCTACCCTGCCAGTGCAACAGATAAAGAGAGAAAGGGGGGAGCGTATTTTTTTCTAAAGCCTCCCTTAATCAGCAAAAAACAGCAGACAAAATTATCTTTGATAGATAGCTATTTGTGGGGTATGGGTTACATTTATTATCCAGTAGGTTATAAGCTTTATTGTAATTTCTGTTTTTTGACTGCTACATTCATGACTGCTACAGAACAATATGAGCTGGATGTGATGCGTGTCATTTATTACTCTCTGCATGTCATTTGTATGGTAATGGGGGAATTTCCCCTTGTCCCAAGTGATTTCTGCAAAATTCTATGCGTTGGCTCTCACTATACTTAGTGAGAATTTATACTCCAGTGTAAATTAAAATGCACGTTCATGATCTTTGAACAAAGCAGGCAAGGATAATTAGTAAGTTGATACTATTTGTACAAAGCAGATCAAAGTATTACTTATAATTTGCAGTTAATCAGTTTTGGGTTTTTTTTCCTTAAAATTCTTAATTGCCTTTCTATGATATTCTTTTTTAATAACATTTTTTCTACCAGTTTTAGATCCAATTATGCAGGCAATTTGTTTTTTACTGTTACAGTTCTTATACATAGCTGTGTGTGTGTTCATATGTGTATTTCTGCATGCATTTTGGTATACATTTTTCTCAGAAATTTTATATACTAGTGTGGTTGGGCTTTTGTCAGAATTAAAAATTTGATAATAGTGAAATTTTTGTATAACTACAAGAAGTAAGATACAAAAGGGAACGAAAAATATTAGATCAATACAGCAAAATGAAAAAAAAAAAAAATCTAAACTTCTGTAATTCCATTGCTGGTATGAACAGTTAACCTCATCTGGTATTTAATTCACTATCCAATTATAACTCTCATTAGATGACTCTAATTATTGTTGCTTTAAAGTAAAATGAGGCATTGGAGATGGGGGCTGCATGGGCTCGGAGAGTTCACACTGCCAAGATTACTGCGTGCACACATTGAGTGTAGTCAAAACCAACCTGTTCTGGCCCTCATGGAGCCTTCGCAACCACCAGTAGTTTCACTGCTTATTGAACAGTTTGTGTTTTCTGCTGTTTCTGCTACACTGTTATTGGAAATGACTACAATACACTGTTTTTTGCAAGGGATAATAAAAATTAGCAGTTTGTCGTTATTTAAGTGTGTATCAGATATTTTGTGTGATTTCACAATTTGTGATGGGATTTGTGCATAGTAAATGAAAAGGGTTTATCACCATCTGGTTCTCACTCCTGAAGAGTATTTTTTTGGTGTTTCCTGCTTGCACATGCAAATGCCACCACTGATTAACACAGTCAGACCACTCTGATTCATCTGTGGTACAACTTTATTATATGCCACTACCTTTATTAATAATAAATGTTTCTGTTATTTAATAAGAGTGTTTTTTTACAGGAACATTGCTATAAGCTAATTCTGCTTCTGTTTTTATCCTGCTTTCATTTGGATTATTCTTGGGTAATTGTACTGATCTCAGTAGTTCCTCTAATTATACAGCACTGTAAAATCAGATTCGTCCTCTGAGTCACTATTCAGCTAAATCTTTTGGTTAGCCAGATCTTGAATCACTGTTCAGGTTGAAACCTCTGGGAATCTTGCCATAGCAGGGCAACATAAACTCTGAGTGGGTTTTTAATGGCTTTTCAATGTCGGGAGCAGTTTACATTGGGTAAGAAAATTGAAGCTAAAATAAATTCAGTTCATGTGGTACAGTTCCTATTTTATACCACAGAGCCTTATTTTGCATTATTAACAAGTTTATTACCACTCGTGTTAGGTGACTAGTAGGTGCTGCTCGGAGTGAATAAATCATGCAGTTAATTCACATGAAAGGCAACTCGTGCAGGAGCTGATAGACATTCATGAGGCTGAAGAATCAAGTTCTTTAATAGCAATGTCAGGCTGTTCAGTCTTCCTTTCTAGCCTATTTCTTTATAAAATGTTAAAAGAGATTGCTTTGGGACACTTGTGTTCTTGAACTATTGCAATAATCTAATGAATTTTTGATAGTCAAATTCAGAGGGTTTTGTGATCACTAACTTTCTTGATATGTCTGTAGCTATTGAAATTGATCCCTTGTGTCAGTGTTGGCTGTCCATCTTCTTGCTGTCATAAGCCCACAGATTAGCTGGGAAGAATATGTTACTTTTAATTTAAAGGAAAGGTGCAGTGAAAGCTGCTTGAGCAGGTTTGAATAGAGTAATATTCAGCATATAATGAAAGCCTTGATTTGTCTCACTGCATTGCACAGATAAGCAAATTGTATTTCCAGCCATAGCAACCTGCTAAGTGGCAGGGAGAAAAAAACAAGACGTGACAATAAGGAGCCCCTCTGCATCACATCAGTTGGGCAACATGAATTCTGTCTTGTCAAGGCCCTTAGCAATTGAGAAGCTATGAAGCGACCTTGCAATGAACATTTACCCTCAGCAATGAGCTGCAGTGCAAATGACTCAGAAGACTTTTGCCAGCAAAGGTTTCACTACAGATTTAGTACCTCTAGCTAATAAGCTTTCATGGAGAGCTGACAAAGACTGTGGGGTTATGCCTACACCAAGTGATGGAAACATACATTCTTATCATGTGTTAGTGACATACTGCAGTCTGTCACTTCAGAGAGGTTTTTGAGATGCATTTGCTCTTTGGAGTGAGGGTTAGGAGTATCTGACTATGTGATCTCTAAGTAATATTTCTACTTTCTTAATTCAGTCCCCATTTTCATTATCACTGGGCATCCTGACGAGTTACAGATTTGCCTGTTTTGATGAAATGGCTGCGTGCCAGTGTAGCCAGAATGGATCAGGAGGGTTTTACAGTGTCTGGGACTCACACTAGGAACAAAGGAAACCTGCTAATTGTTAAAAGCTATTGTGAGCAAGTATCCTTAATGTTTTTGGAAGCAGACAGCTAAGGGCTGCTAATGATGGCATCACTGTGTGCATCTATTTTTTTTTATTTTATTTTTTTTTTTGTGGTTTTGTTTTGACTTTTTTTCAACAAATGTATTCATACGAATTAGGAGGACTTTAAACTCTGATGATTTCTTAGTTATTGCAACCTGACCTTCTTCATGCAGTCTGGTAGGAGCTGTAGAACACTACCAAAGAGCAGAGCCAGATCTGTAATCGATACCTCCGGTGTTTTGTAACGCTCAGACAGCAAAGAAAATCTGGCAACTTCTTGTCAATAATATTGTTAACAACACCCCAGTGCCCTGACTCATACAGCAACTGCAGGATTTTTTTTGGTGAAGAAAACACAACAAATTAGAAGAATCAATGGTCTGAGGAAAAACGATCATCCATTTCCAAGCCCTTGCTGTGGGCTGGTTGCCATCTACCAGTTCAGGCTGGCCAGGGCTCCATCCAACCTGGCCTTGAGCATCTGCAGGGATTGGGCACCCGCAGTTCTCTGGGCAGCCTGTGCCAGTCCCTCACTGCCCTCTGAGTAAAATATTTCTTCCTAACATCTAACACGAATCTCCCCTGTATTAGTGTAAAGCCATTCCCCCTTTCAGTGTAAAAAGTCAACCCCTTTCCTGCTTGTAAGCTCCCTTCAAGTACTGGGAGGCTGCAGTGAGGTTTCCCCAGAGCCTTCCTTCTCTTCCCAAAGCTAAACAAGCTCAGCTCTCTCTCTCTTTCTCCACAGGAGAGGTGCTGCAGCACTTTGATCATCTTTGTGACTCTTCTCTGGATCCACTCCAGCATCTCCACATCCTTCCCCATACAGGAGGGGTTTGCTGGTGGATGGGGCTGTGCTAAGAAGCCTGGGTTAGAGCGATCAGAATTTGGCCAGGCTGTCAGGCAGAGCTTTCTCTGCTGTGGTCACCTTGGCTCTACTGGGTGCTGTTTGCTCTTCATCTCTATATCATTCCTTCAGGGCCTCGGATAGCATCCAGTGGTTACATGCATTCTTCTGGAGCACAGCTGTTTGTGAACCACAGCCTGTTTGCCTTCAGATTTGATGAGTTTGACCTGTTTGTCAAACTCAGGCTGGGCAGCAGCTCTAGGACTCATGTAGGAGAAGAGGTAAGGCTGGAGCTCACCTACCTGGAGGGTCATGTGGCATTGTCCTCAGTGCCCAACTTAAGAAATGGTTTTCTCTTCAGGCCTCATCTTCCAGACACAGAAGGAGAAAGCACAGGCCATATCCTCACAGCTCCCTGTGCTCCATCTTCCAAGTGCACAGCTGAGGTCTCTGCATGTCCTCTAGCTTCCTTTCTGTTTTCTTAGAAAAGAAAGGCCAACACTTGTTCCATGCCTCCTCCGCAGCACGGCAAGTCCTTGAAAGCAGATAGCATCTTACATTGGGATGCTGCCTAACAAACCAGGGGAAAATGCTGGCATCTCACCATGATGTTCTTCTGAAAGGAACATGGGGCTGCAAGGCTGCATGAGCAGAAAACAACATGTGTTCAAGCAATTAAACTGCATGACTAAGGGGAAACTAATGACACTTGCAGCCCACACCTTCTCTATGCACAGGCTCCTTTCCCTGAGATGAGGGGCTGCCATGTTCTCTCAGCTGGTGAACACATGGGAGCACCTCGACTGTGTGATGCTGCTGCCATCAGGTGGCGATTGCTTGTGGGTCAAGGATTTTGTGTTTAAAATATGCTATTTAAAGCATGTTTACAATTCCCTCAGAGGCAAGTAATATTTTATTCTTCATAAGCTTGATGCCTATCACAGAAGAAAAGGTTATGTGTTTTGAGAAGGAATTAGAAGTCATCAGGTTGAGCACTGCACTCAGTTTTCTTAAGGATCTCCTTTATGATGACACAAACACCTTGAGAACATTCACTCTCAGTATGCAGGAATCATGGGAACAGGCTTGAGCATGGAGTGTTCTCTCTTCTTTGTTGTTCACCTGTTTATTTTTTTAGCGTCTCTACCTCTTTCCAAATGGCATAGATCTTTACTGATCCTGAAAAATGACTTTTTCACCTGACTCAATTATGCAGCTCTAAAAGAGGATTTGTTTCATTGAAATCAGGAGTACTGCTGGGCTACTGCTGACATCAGCATAAAAATATGTCAACATAGGAAAATGTAGATTGATGTAGAACTAATATAAAGCAGAATAATATAAGAAAGTTATTTTTGTACATTTAACTACTTTTACTCTCATTTTATACCCATTAATGGAAGTCAGTGTAGGGCTACAGGAGAGCTATAAGACAGAAGGGGCAGACTCTTAAGCAGGGTCTGTTGTGATAGGACATTGGGAAATGGTTTCAAACTGAAAAAATTAGATGGGATATAAGGAAAATTTTTTTTTACAGTAAGCGTAGTGAAACACTGGGGCAGATTGCCCTGAGAGATAGTGGATGCCCTGTCCCCCAGAGACATTCAAGGTCAGGCTGGATGGGGCTCTGAGCACCTGATGGAGCTGTAGGTGTCCCTGTTCATTGCAGGGATTTGGACCAGATGACTTTTAAGGGTCCCTTCCAACTCAGTCAATTCTATGAGTCTTTGATTCTACACTACACCGAGAGAAAGTTTGCCTTGCATGTGTATGAAAGATGGCAAAGTGGTTCCTGAAAAACGTCAGTGAAGGCCAATATGAGCAAAGTGTTTTCCCTAACTAGGCAAAAATACTTGCTTTCAAACTATACAATACTAATCGATTTGGCACGTGGTTGGTGATTTGAGATGATCTAGTAATTGATTTTAAAACAGATGCTAGCTGTCAAATGAGCATTTGTATTTATTTGATGTTTCTCTGGGAGCTCTTGGGGTTTTACTATCTCAGAAGCCTTTTTGTTCTCCTTTCCTAGACCCCCTTTGGCTTCTCTGATCTTTCTTCCTCTCATCTTCTTTTGATGATTCCTGCTGACAAATTCCTTTGAGGTTTCTTCCCCAGTATAAGCCTTGGCCTTTATGTTAGACTTTAATTTCATTTTGCTTAAGATTCTTTTTTATTAACAGTTTTTTAAAAAGACTAAAATGCCATGAGCACACCAAACAATCTGAGCATCACCTACTACAAACCACACAAGCAAAACCACTGATTCTGCTTCCTGGAACCACTGTGCTTTAAATCATCAGCGATAAGTTACAAACAAGGGTATGTTCTCTCTGACAGACAAAACCTTGTGTAGTCCTTCAAGTGAAAGTTAAAATACTCTGGAATTAGTGTGTCTATTGACATCAAACTAGATATGCTTGAATGTGTGTCTGTGTTTGTGTATACAATTGCTTGCAGGAGAATCAAACTGTTTTCCACCTTTGTTGTCATCTGTGAATACAACATTAAGGATATTGTTTTGATTCCCAACTGTATTAAAAAAAATGCAATGTCTGGAACAAGAAGCAGTTTTAAATTGTATGAAAGAAATTGATTTATTTAATAAGTAAAATGTCTTAAGTGCCTCTACCCTTCCTTTGACCTCTAGAAATGCAGAAAGTCTATATTTTCCAGGTGCAGTTAAAAAATCTTTCTGCTTAGTCTCCAAGGACACCTCCTCAGTAACTGAAGTTCCTTTTTGGAAGTTAATGATACCACAACTCATCTAAGACAAGGGGCTCCACCAAGGAGTGGACCCACCACTTTGGTTTCCCGAAGATCTCTTTTCTGTCTGCAGCACAGATCTATGAGGGAGACATTTTTTCTTTGAAGAGAAAAAGTTCATTTCTTTTTCTGGGTGTTGGGAGATGTTAGAAGTCAAAGGTTGAAGAGGCAATAGGACCAGTCTTGCACCAACTTGCTCACTCTTGTAGAAGGGCTTTCTATGACACTGCCCACAGGGATATATGGGCAGACATACCACCATGCTTCCTATGGAGGTGACAGTGTGGACACGTGTGCATGAGTACATTCAGAAGATTGTTTTGGAGTGACTCACTTTGGTGAGGTTCTGCCTTACACAAAACAGAAGCTTGTGGGCAGAGAAAGGAAAGTGTTTGATCAAGGTACTGATTTCAGCTGTCTGAAGATGAGCTGGAAAGCATCTGTCAGGAAACATGTTCTAGAGAGATGTCATTTCTGCCATGGGCAGCCCAATCCACTCTGGATGCTCTTCAGGTTTCAATATCAAAGCTATGTGTTGTAACTTTTAACCCATTTGGACTGACACCTTCTTCAGCTGCAACCAGGCATTCCTCAAGTTGAACTGTTTGACTGCATTTTGGTGGATCACTAGCTGACTAGTGTGTGGTGTCCAAGCATTCACCACTTCTAGGTCAGCTGTCTCTGAGTGGTTTGAGGTTGAATAACATGGAGTAAGTACCTTGCTTCAGGTACTGTGCATGAACCTGGATGTGCAGAGCTGTGGAGCACAGAGGAACCAGCAGCCGACTGAAGAATTTCCACCCCTCACTCACAGCATGCCTGCATCATGTAGCAACCAGTGATGCAAGCTTTGAGGAAGATAGTAAAAGTTTTGATCAATTATTGCCATAAACTACGAGGTTACAAGGAGTATGTGGAGGGGACTTTTAAGGAGAACCTGGTTTCTTACAGATGTGAAGTGGGATTTGAAGTGACGTTAGAAAGATCCAGATGTACTTTATGCAGCTGATTTTCAGATTGTGTGGTAAATACAAGTGCAAAGAATAAAGTGTCCTCAAGAATAAGTAGTCTGCAAATTACGTCTGCTTCCAACTGAAACTTTCTGACACAAGTACATTTTGTATTTCAAAAGAACACTCTCTGGTTTGCTAAAACAAACTGATCTCTCTAATAATGGCAAGGTTCTGGCTTTCTTTCAAGGCAAAGGTTCACACATACAATTAAACTTGATTAACAGAGGACCACAAAACCTTTCTTTGGCGCTGAAATCTTTTTTGGCATGTGACCTTCAGCAGAACTGCTTCCTTAAGTCTGAGGTCCCTGAGAAAAAGTTGGCAGAATGAAGTCATTTTTAGTTAATGTTAAAATGCCAAAGATTCATCTACCATACATTTTTCCTCTTCATTTATACTTTTAGTTGCGCCTTAAATGATGTAGCAATAAAAAGTCAAGAGCAGCATCTTTGAAAAAATAGGTGGGATAATGCAGCAAAACAAATCTGCCAGAGATTTGCTTTCCCACATGGTACTTGCAACTTCCTAGACTTCTTCCTGGAGCCTCTCTTTGATACTGCCATTATGTACTGATTAATTTGTTATTTGTAGAAGCATAGTTCTTGAGAGTAATTTTCCCTTGCACTCTTCCTAATGTTACCTTGAGTGCTGTCTCAAGACAAATGCAAGTCTGGAGTAACAGAAGATACTCCATTTGATCTCTGACAGATCTCATTGCCCATCTGTTCTCCAAGGATAAATCCAAGATTTTTTCCTTTAAAAAGCACTGTCTGGTGAATTTCTACTCTTCAGACCAAATTGGCATTTTGGCTGAAGCGAAGAATCATCGCAGAGTGTTATACTGAAATGGTGGGTCCAAACTCTAAAGATAGTCATTCATTTTTTGAATGACCAGGATAACAACAGTGGGTGGAGCTGCTTGGACTTGTGTATTTGAGTATCAGTGGTGAAAGTTCAGAAACACTCTGAAGCTTATTTAATTCTTATTCTCACATTAAAGTAATGGCACCTGTCTTCCCACCCATCAATCTGTGCAGCATATGCAGGCTCTTCTGCTCGTGTTCAAATAGGAATGACTCACATGGTATTAAGCCTCTTAATGAAAATGAATTACGTTATTGCCTTTTGCAGAATGGTAGGTTTAAAAAGCCAAGTTAGTGTTGTTTGTGTTGTCAGTAGCTGAAGGCACTTTGGGCAGAGCAAATTTATAGCTTTTCTGGATATCTGTACATTGAAGTCATCTTTCCAATGAAGCGTATTAAATGGTAAGAGAAAGTATTAGCATTTAAAAGGTCTTAGAATTGATTAATGAGAACTAAGTTCCAGCAGACTTAAAAATAACTTCTTATGATTGCAATCATAGAATCATTGTAGAATCATTGAATCATCATAGAATCATCATAGAATGGCTTGAGTTTGAAGGAACCTCAAGGATCATCAGATTGCAATCCCCCTACCATGGGCAGACATTGCCAACCACTAGATAAAGTACTAGATCAGATTTTCCAGGGCCCCATCCAACCTTGCCTTGAACACCTCCAAGGATAGGGCATCTGCAACCTCTCTGGGCAGGCTGTTCCAGAACCTCACCACTCTCACTGAAAAACTTCACCCTGACATCCATTTCCCCTAGTTCTATCACTACCTACCTGTGTAAAAAGTTTATTTTCCTCCTGTTTATAATCTCTCTTTAAACATTGGAAGGCCCCAGTGAGATTTCCCCTCAGCCTTCCCCTCTCCATCCTGAACAAACCCAATCCCTTCAGCCTGCCTTCCTGGGAGAGGTGCTCCAGCCCTCTGATCAGTCCTCTTCTGAACCTGCTCCAACAGCTCCACATCTTTACTGTGTTGGAGGCCTCAGACCTGGATGCTACTCCAACTGGTGTCTTACCAGAGCAGTGCAAAGAGCAACAATCCCCTCCCTCTCCCTGCTGCAACCCCTCCTTGATGCAGCCCAGGATACCATTGGCCTTCTGGGCTGCAGGCAGACACTGCTGGCTCATGGTAAGGTTTTCATCAACCAGGACCCCTAAGTCTCTCTCAAGGAGTTCTCCCGGTCTGTATAAATATCTGCAAACTTGTTTTCCACTTACATGCTTGAGCTCTGACATATTTATATTGTCATCTTTCCAAGCATTTTGTCAGGAACAACTACACCTCTGACCCTGGCTGCGTATGAAATACCGCTTTGCAAAAATGATTCTAAAAATGAAATAGGGATAATATTGAGATGGCAAGCAGACCAGCCTCTGAAGCCTGGTGTCTCACAAAGTGTTACAAAGCTGCGACATCACATTACTTATAGAGAACTGCCATTTTTGTTTACTCCCTACTGGCAACGGAGATTGGTAAGATTCAAATTTTAGGTGATACACCTGAACCTATGTACAAAGGCGGTTTGAATCAATTGATATAAGTCAAGTAGGACTATGTGAACTCTTTATAGAGGAGAACTAAACCAGTGAAGTATTCCCAAGGGAGCCTAGCTTTCCTACAGTCAAATTGCTTATGTTCATATACACAAGCACAGGACACAGGGCAGGAGCAGCCAGGCTTTTTATTCTATCATGAGTGTGTGTACTAATATGAATAATTTGATGTTTCTTGAGCAACCTAATTATGCTTAATAACTGATATATTCAGAGTAATTGTTATCAATTGTGTTCATTTGTGTATTCAGCATAATTTAATGAGCATTTTTAATTGATATTCCTGTGACGTTCTCCCTGTGCTGTGATTAGACTGGGATTTTTGTATCTACACTGTTTTCATTTATTGCTAACTAGCAGTTTACATCTAATAGTTGTTTTGTTGCTTTTTCTCTCTCTCTCTCTCTCCCTCTTTTTTTTTTTTT
>VXAB01010899.1:853-52105 GCA_013399175.1 Odontophorus gujanensis | reverse complement strand
AATAAAATAATAAAATAAAATAAAATAAAATAAAATAAAATAAAATAAAATAAAATAAAATAAAATAAAATAAAATAAAATATAGGTTTAGTATTTAATGTCTGAATGGCATTTTAATTTTGATGAGAAGCATTGGACCCATAAGAGTGAACTGCTACGTCAGCAGGTGATGGGAGCCAGACTGCAGTCCAATATATTTCTTGCATCACATGGGCATCTCAGATGGCAAATGAAGCACTCCCCTGAGTGCAGAAGTCATAAGAAATATGTTCTCCTTCCCTCAGCTCCTATAAAATCCATACTGGGTCAGACAGTGCTTGGGAAATACCCCACTCCCCTCCGTTGGCTGCTCAACCAGAGCAGCTATCAGAGTGCAGGTGTTTACAATTAGCTGAGATGAATCACACCTTACTGTCTCATTTTCCTCTGCAAAATGGGAGACATAAAATTTAGTTGTCTTACAGAAGAGATGTAAGGAGAAGTAGATTAAAGACTCTGAGACTAGAATAATAAGTGCTCTGCAGGTACGTGCCGTTGTCTGCTTGCTGGATGTCTGTAGGCTTCACAGAAGGTACAGTTAGAAATTGGGTCTCCATGCCCATCTCCAGGGTTGTAGGGAAGATAAATATAAGACTTAAAATAATAATTAAAAGTTCCCGAGCAAGAACTGTGTCTCCTCTGTTCCAACAATGACAAAGACGTAGAAATTTAGTATATATCTTTCAAACTTTAAATTGGATTTATGGAAAAAAAACCGCTTCAATCCACAATATGTACAGAATTCACCTTCCTTTTCAGGGTGACTGAATCTGCTCAGTTCATTGTGAAGAGGGTGAAGAGGTGGTTTTACAGTTTAATTTTGCTTCAGTGTCTTTTTTCCTTCTTAGGGCTTATGCTCTTGCTGATAGAGCGTAAAATTACAATTTTATTTCAAACACTGAATTTTCGGACTGCTGTTTTCTCACCTGGAAGGATCCTTCCTCCCAGTGTGGTGGATGCTGTTGATGAGGCCTTTTGTTATTTATCCCCAGCCAAATTCAGGCACCAAATGTTACAGAAAACTGCAAAATCAATTCTCAACTTGTTATTTTGCTAGAGAAGCGTGTCTTTGTTGCTTTTGCCCTTTTTCCATAGTATATGCAGGAGTGCTTGCCAGAACACAGAGTACTCTCCAGTGACACAGCACATTAATTCCAAAGGGAGCAACAATTCCTTATACATATTTTATAGCAAACAAATGAACTAATAAATTTTTATAGACTGTGTGCCATGAGAAGTTGTATTGTAATTTAAGGGTGTCTTTGGCCCACACAGCCCGTTGGTGTATTTGAGCACTATGAGTTCCATCAGCCCAGCAAGAACCTTACCCTGAGAATGGAGTAGTGCAGAGGTGGACATCTGTGAGCGCCTCTTGGAAGGTGACCATCAGGATATTTATTTGTGATCCTGGATTTTCAAGCCCAGTCCAGCCTAAGTGGTTGCATTAGTCAATATTGCACATTGCTCGATTTTGCCATGTTTTCTTGGGCAAGATAGTGTTTACTAAGTAGTGATTTGCTGTGGATGTTACTAGAACCTGAATGTGTCCAACAATAAAGAATGGCATAGGAGTGTGGGATGACATTTTTGACAATGTAAAAAGTCACATCTCTACTGACTTCTTTTTGGCAACTAGTTGTTACTGTTCTGCAGAAATCCAGCCCCTCTCTAAACTATGTCCTTCCTGCTCTTGTCCTTCTGATGCAACACATGTGGATGTTGTGTATCAGTCACATTCAGAGATCCTTTACTCTTCATAAGCATAAAGAACCCAACTGTTGGCAGTGATGAGTTTGAGTCAGTCAGTTGTCTGCTCAGAATGGCAATTGTTTGCAATTTCTTTTTCACCAGTGCATAAATTTGTAGCTCCAGGCATTTCAGTTCTTGGAAAACTGAATACCTTGAAAGGTTCTTTATTTCTACCCATGGGTCTTTGAAAACAACTTTCGGAAGTGGCAGATAAAACACCTGCACAGCCTTAAAAATGTCATTGTTAGGGGTTGAAATCCATACATAAGGAAGCCCAGAGACATCAAGATGCACTGTTTTAATAACCAGAAACACCTCTGTGCTTTCAGAGACTATTATATCACCATGGTGAAGTGGGCTACCAGCACCAAGGTGGCAGTGAACTGGCTGAACAGGGCCCAGAACTTCTCCATCCTGACGCTGTGTGACGCGACCACGGGTGTCTGCACCAAGGTAGGGAGAAGAGCCAGGAGGTCCTTGGCCACCTACACCTGAGGACAAGGTGTTCCAGCTGTCTCACCTGGGGTCATGTCCACTGGTGCATGTTTATTTATGCAGACAGAATATAAACCATGTTATTAGAATGTTATAAATTATGTAATTAATTCCAGTTAATTAATACCTCCAGAAGATATACTAGTGTAAATGTATGCATAACTATCAGCAGATACCATCTTTTAAACCAACATGGATGCTTCTCTAGTAGGAAGGAGAGAGAGATGCAATCAAGCAAATCTATCTCTATGCTATACATACGCTCTGCATACAGCAGAGTACAGATTATTTTCTTAACAGCCTTTGTTTCAACCTTTATTACTAACAAATTGTATTTCTTCAGGGAATAGTGTGACTTGTGTATTTTGTTCTTCTGCACAACATTTCAGATTCAGTCCAGCTACACTTTGTACTGATAAGCAACATGCCTGGTATGTTATTTAATGGTCTCGTTTCATTTTAGAAACACGAAGATGAAAGTGAAGGTTGGCTGCACAGACAGGTAATAGTGATCTTCTCTTTGTGGTCAAATTTTGGCCAGTTGTTTTCTTTTTTTTTTTCTTTTCTACCAAGGAGAAAAACTGATTTCCAGAAATAAGATGAGATGGCATGGTTTGTGTTATATAAGACAATTTTCCAGTAATAAGAAAGCATGATGCGCCTGAGGTGTCACCTTCTCTAGTGTGCACAGAATTCTTACCCTACGATTTACTAGGGTTTAAGAGACAAAAATCTGATGTTGATGGTAATTCACCCATTCATGGAGCAACCTCAGAGGTAGTTCTTCAAATCCTGCTCTGAGACTGATGATTATTTGAAGGACTGTGGTGGTTGCTTTCTGGTCTTCTAGATCGGAAAGAAGTCTGCTGTTGAAAACAGTACTTTTAGTTAAAAGAGCCTATGTCCATTTACAGTCACAATCATGCAGATAGAATTTTAAATCACTTAAGCCAAATGTGGCAAAATTATCTATTACTCTGCAGCTGTTACCACAGAATCACAGAACTGTAAGGGTTGGAATCAGATATAAGAAAGGTAAAAAATGGAATTAAATTGTCCGTGGGGCAGCTGAAACACTGCGGGCTTACATGAATCCCAGAATGAGGAAAAACTGTCTGTTTTTTAACAGACATTCATTTCACATAATTTGTCTGATGCTCTCACTTTTATGTAAACTGCTTCGTATAACTATGTGCTGCCATCCTCCAAATGAAAAAAAACTTAAAAATAAATAAAAGAAAAAAATAAATCCCTATAAATTCACTAGGTACACTAGGCATATACATATATAGTGAGTTTAAAACTCCAAAGGATTTTTTATTTAGGAAATTTTCCTTTTTTTCTTTTCAGAGAAGATTTTTTTTTTCTTAAAACATGCTTGTATAAAACCTGTAGATTTTCTGCATGTAAATCTCCAGAAGATCATTTATAACATTTCCCCAGCTGGCAGTTTATGAAGGGATCTGAGATTTGATTAAGCTGCTCTTTAGAGAGAAGCTGCTGATGTGAACTCAGGCACAGCAACGAACTGTTTTTCATGGAATATGTGAATGCTAGACAAGGAGGAGCATGCCACATAAAGAACTTGCACTATATTTTCAGATTTAAAGTATATCCCATTTTTGTAGCAGCTTGCTCTAAGGGTTCAAGAACTTATAGAGAAGGCAATACATCAGTTCACAGCAAGAGCAGTGTTTTTCTCTCTTCCAGTGGCTGTCCTCCAACATTGGTCTATGTCTGATCCAGATTAAAATTGATTTCACAGAGGAAATAGATTTTGTGCTCCAAGTGATTCAAGTAATCTTTTGCGGTATTCAGGAACAGAGAGAAAATGGTGCTAAAGTATTCTCTGTGTTTACAATACCTGTGTGAGCTTAAATAGATAACAAAATCTTCAAAGACAAGTCATGAAATAAATAAATTGACCATATTTTGTGGGGTTTTAATTAATTAAAAAGATGTATTTCAAAGAGTTATTTATTTTATAAATCTGAGAAGAATTTTAATCTTTTCCTTGCTATTTATTGGGACCTCCATTCTCCTGAAACCTCAAGCAGTGCATTAGAAGAACTTGTGTTTTACACTGCTATGCTTCTTCTGTCTTTTACCTTTTAAACGGATAAGCATTAAAAGATGACGTTTTGTCCTGAATAACCATTAAATGAATTGCCAGTTTCTAACCAACCTGTTCCAAGGAATTAGTTTATATTACTGCAGACATCATATACTTAGTCTGAAGCCAGAAAAGTATGTTTTTTATAAGCAATTTAGTCAAGCATTTTGTGATTGAACTTAGATAACTTGCTATGGACACTCTTGATATTCTTCAAAAGCTTTTTAGGAGTCTGAAGAAATACAGAGCTTTTTCACCTAATTTCTGGCAACAAAATGACTTAAAATTCTAGTTTTGACTGAATGTATGATTACTAGAATAATTACATTTCCTGTATTTACCTTTTACTCTACGGCACATTAATCTAAAAAATTGGAAAGTTAGTTTCATGCCATGGGTGTTGTAGTATGAGAATAATGTGAAAATGTCAGACGTTAGTACAATTCTCCTAACCTCTTTAAGAAGATGAATCACACATTTGGCAGCATCTGAAGGAGACCAAAAGTGTGACTCAGCACAGAAAGATGACTCCTTGGTTGATATATTTCAATATACATATGGGCCAAGGACCCAATTTGGCACTGTAGTCAGAGGTTCTGCCAGCAGTGTGGTCATATGGTCAATGGACCTTGAGCGTGATTCAGCCCACCCTGAAGAAGACATAAGCATGTTCTATTGGCCAGACCATTTGAGAATCAACCCAAACATAAATCGAAGAATATTGATATTTGTATCATTCCTTAAAATACTGTTTTGCAGTACTCCAGACACATCATTTAAAAATTGTACAGTAACTTTACCCTTTAAGTTCATCTTCCTAGATCTTCCTAGAACAGAGGCAAACTTCACAGTTGGCAGGCAGAGGGAAAAACAGTGAAATAACAGAAGATACTAAAAATGGGCATGAGTAAATCTCCAAGGATAACATAGTTGACTTTTTGTCAACTGTCTGAAATACTGGAAGTTTTGAGTTAGGGAGCATAACTCATGAATTTGATTTCACTTTTTTTTACTGTGATTGTTTGGTAACTCCATGAAATTTAATAATCTATGTATGGAAGGTCATAGTAAACGATCCTGTGTTCCATTATGAGCTTCAGTGCATGAATGAATTTTATTCAAGCCCCAAAACTTTGGAGAGCTCTGTCCAACACAGGCCACTAGCAATATTGCTGTCACTGTGTGGCTAAAAAGCAGGATTAATTACTGAAAGTACAATGAGAAATGCACACAGTCTTCTAGAAAATATCTGTAACTCCTCATCAGATGGTAATGCCAAGATTTTCAGACCTTTTTGATGGAAAAGAACGGGTACAAGTTCCCCAAAGATACTTAGGGATTTTGGAAGATTTTGCTGCTTTTATTTATATACCTTCGGGTTCTCCACTGATCGTAAAAACCAAACTGACCTTACATACCTTTGCTTAGATAAACAAATTCTCTGAAGCAACAATTATAACTGTAAAAAGTTTTGCTTGTATTTTTGTAAAGAAGCTGTTTCCAGATAGCAGTGATGATAGTCATATAAGGACAAGGAGACAGCAAAGGAGAATTTCAGAGCACCTGCTGTAGATAAACTTTACTAGCATTTAAGTTGGATTATTTATTTAATTGTGAAGGTGACAAGAATAAATGTAATTATAAATCAGGGTGCGATTCCAACTTCACACAAAGATGTGGGTTTTGACAGTGATGTCAGTGGAACCAGGAGATTGCCACAAAATGGTTTTGGAGACATAACTTCTGAATGTGCCTGCGTGGGCTGGCTGGACTCTCCTGAAAACAGTTCCTTTGGGCTGTGTTTCCCTTTACAGTCCTCCTATTCCAAGTAGTGTTTGAAGTAATCTCTGTTTGAAAGACTTATACTCTGTCAAAAGGTGGAGATGTAGATAACCTCACTTCACTGTTCTTTTACAGATCCCTTGTTTTAATTCTGGCAGCATGGTAGCCTAATAGGCAGAATAAAATGAGGTTATTTAAAATAAAAACAGAACTCATAGAACCTCACAAGCAAGACTGACTTTCAGCATGCAGAACACTTGTCATGTAACCATTAAGTAACCTGATGTTGCCCTCAAGTCAAAGAATGCAGCACAAATAGGACCTCGAGGTCCATAATTGATATCTAAATTCATCTGCTACAGCTAGCAGTGCAGATTCTAGTTCTGAACAGAATCTTTGGTGCTTAGATAAGGAGTCCTGATTTGCATCCAGAGGAGAGGAATGATGCCCAGAGGTATGGGCTCTTCTGCTGTCCACGTGGATGACCCTGTTTGAGTGGAAGGTGCCATGGCTTCAGAGATGCCCTTTGGTGTTGTGCACCCATCCTGACTAGCATGGGGCAGCAATGGAAGAGGAAACTCAGCATTGCCCAGAGGCTAAGTGGGAAGTGAAGGAGGGAGATGGTCCCTCAATATACAAAGGAAAAGTAAGACTGTCTCAGGAAGGCCAACAGGCACTTCCAACAGTTCCTTGGATTTCAGTGAAATCTACCAAAATGCACTGTGTTAAAAGTGTTCATGCCACATCTCTGTTTATCAGATCACTGACAGTTCAGTGCTGGGATGTTTTTCTGAAAGAATCATAGATTTATAGAATTGCTTGAGTAGGAAGGGTCCGCCAAAGGCCTTCTGGTCCAACTCACCTGAAATGAACAGATATCTACAGCTCAGTTTGAATAAGATCAGAATAAGTGCCCACAGAGCAAAAAATAATTAAATCTGGCATCTAGGCAAAGGTGCATCAGTAATACAAAGTAGGAGACTTCTGAGGAAGGGAAAAGCCATCAGTGCAGCAATTGAAGAGGACTGGGTTATTCAGATTAACTGTTTTCCTTTTTAAAACTTGAGGGTGAACCAGAAAAACTTCTCAAAGAAGAATTTCATCAATGCGTGGAAACTTCTTCACAGTGCAGTGATGGAGCACTGGCACAGACTGCACAGAGAGGTGGTGGAGTCTCCTTCTCTGGAGATATTCAAGACCCACCTGGATGCCTACCTGTGCAACCTGGGCTAGGGAGCTGCTTTGGCAGAGGGTTGGACTCGCTGATCTCTAGAGGTCCCTTCCAACCTCTACCATTCTGTGATTCTGTGATTATTCACAGTCAATAACACACAGCAGACCAAAATTTAAGCCAGATTTCAAAGAGTCCAGCCAAAAGCACGTTAAACATGGTACTCAAAGGGAGCAGGAAGCAGGGAGGATATTGCATAGAGGAACACAGATGGACCAGCTGGGAAATGCTTCCTGCGCAACTGCAGAGTGGTGGTGTTTGACTCACACAAATCACATCAACTGCAGTTCAAGACAAGCCCACTTCCAGATGCTCAGTGTTGCTCATTATGGCACAAATCCATGTTCCAGAAGCCTTCATGGTGGCCCCTGCTTGCCATCCATGATAAGTCACCATCTCTGTCACAACCTTAAACAAGGCTCTGTCTGCACTAATGAGTTGTCTTTTCAACAGGAACATACAAACAGCTGTCCCATAGCATCAGGTGAGTGATAAAGCCTGATGAAGTGATGAAGTCTAAGCAAACCTCAGACAAATTTGCACAAAGCCTGCTCTCACTGGCAGAAATGTGTTACTGGAATATATAATGCAGAAGGCACAGACAGAGAAACATAGGGTGATCTCTGACATTTACCTCTGTTCTGGTGGAACAGTAGATTTGCCCATGCTGTTTTTCAGGGAGTTTTCTTCTGTCATTCTAGACATTTGGAAGTAATGTTATTTCATATTTCAAGTTTTGGTACAATGTCAGAAACAAATGACACCATTATTTCATTCAGCGAGCTGTAAATGGGAATATTTTAAAATATACTGAAAACCTTAGTGGAAGAAAATAAGAAAAGCAAGCAGTTTGAACGGCAAGCAGAGTTGGTAAAACCAAGAAATAGTGGAAAATAATCAGTGAAGAAATGGTAGTAAATGAAAACACAGTAAAAACTTTATGAGAAAGAAAAATACTTATTTTTTGCTGTGTGCATTTGCATCAGCCCCAAGTTTTCCTGTGCAGTGAACCTCTACCATTGTTCAGTGCAGTGAGACAAGTGAGACCTTGACCTGAGACAAAGCAGAAAGTTGGGATGTTTGGTAAACTTTGGACCCAGACAAGGCTCAACAGCAATTTCACTGTTGCCACAAAGGAGTCAGAAAGATGGGTCAGTGCAGGCAGGGCTCAAGTGATCCCCAGGGCAGCCTGGAGTCATAGGAAAGGTTCAGCAGAGTTTCAGCTCATGTGTTAGTCTCATCTATTTAACATGCAAAGGAGCTTCAACCAGCCCATTCCCTGGGTACAGAGTTGCTGTGTCATACCATATGGACTGTCCTTCCTTCCTTTGTAATCTGCTGTTCAACCGTCTCCCACAGTGGAGATGTCCCATGTGCCTTTGAGTTCCTGTACATAAAGGAAAACAAACACACCCAGGAACTGCTCACTAGCCATATTTGTTATTTGAGTTCCTGGCACAGTATCACTTCTATACCAGACTGAATGTTTCAGTCACCCAATAAAAGTCAATCACCGCCGTCACCTGGGAACTCTATTGCAAAGACAGTTTGGCAGGAGTATCCTTCCCCTCATAAATACTTCAGTGAAATAAATAATTATAAGTGAGCGGGAAAAGGCGCAGTTAACTGCTGAAGTATGCTGTTAGTTGTGTTTCCTCGAGGGCAGGAATAGATCAATTCTTCCAGCAGAGTAAACAAGGTTTGACATACTTGTGCCAACAAGCTTCACATCATTTCTAAAGGCTTGATTCTAGCTGCCGTGAGCTGTATGAGTGAACTTTTGGCTTCACGAATGGGAGTTGACTTCACACCCAAGGGTCCTTCCTTCCTGCTCAGCTCCCTGTCTTCGCCCTGCTGAAAGGTGTCAGCTTCACAAGATTACAGATCCAGTAATTTCCAAAACGTTCTCCAGTTTTCAGTGGGTTTTCTGCTTGCCTCGGGTTGCTATTAAAGGGCACTCTTTACTTCACCCTAAATTAATTTCACAGGGTTTTCCAGCGCAGATCAATTTAGTGGTAAAACAATCCTTAATTTTGCTGTTTACAGAATGAAGAGCCGATTTTTTCCAAGGATGGTCGGAAGTTTTTCTTTGTGCGAGCCATTCCCCAGGGAGGACGTGGGAAGTTCTACCATGTTGCCATGTCATCGTCACAGGTGAATGGCTCACTGCTGCTGCCTTGTGTCTACCTGTAGCAGAAAGCAGTAGAAGTATTATCTGTGCTCAGACCAGAGGGACCATGTGGTGCAAGGATAGAATGCTGGGCTTGTGCATAAAAGAAAGCATTCAGTGATTGGGCATAAAATAATACCAATTTTTGGCTGAGATACTTAGGAAAGTTAACCAACTCTTTTCAACCAGTACCATTGCTTTGCTTTGTTTTGTTTCATATGCCTTCTTAGTGTAAATAAGTAAATCCCCACACTGGCATAAAGGATTAATCTGGAGCTTGTGGACACACTAGATTAGAGGAAGGGACATGAAGCTGTTCTATACTGAATTTGTCCTGTTATCTTTAGAAGAGTTATAGTTAAGAAGATTTTGACTCTGCATTATTTCTGTAGCTGCCTGTTCTCAGAAATATGGGAAGGGGGGGAGGTGGTGGAAATTGCAGGTGCTTGGTTTTTCTCAAACAGGTAGCAGAGTCTAAAGAGCTCCCTTCGTCAGAACAGAAACATGAAGAGGAGCTTTACTTAGATACCTTCTTTTAAGAATAAAGACATCCAATTCTCTTTTATTTTTGGCAGCCCAACAGTAGCAGTGATAACTTACAGTCTATCACATCTGGTGATTGGGATGTGACAAAGATATTGGCCTATGATGAAAAGAGGCATAAAATGTAAGTAAATTTTGGTGTGACAAATCAGTCATCCCCTGCTTAGCACTGGGCTGTTGGCTTAGTTACAGTGAAATGTGTGTGTCTGAAATGTCTGAGCACAGGAGATGGAGATAAGACAGCAGCCTCTGTTTGTCTCTGTTTTGGTTTTATCTCCTGCACCATTGCATAGAGTTTGTCTTAGATTTATTTTCTCTGTCCACTTCAAGCCTTTCTTTCTGTGACTATAAAATGCAAGATAAATTTTTATAGAGGAGTGATTTCTCCTACAACAACTTCAGATGCTAAGCTCTGAACGAAGGACGGCAATTTTCATTGACCTCCTACACAATTTTAGAAAGAGTCCTTTGCTGACCTTCAGACATATCAGTGCATTATAGAAATAGTGTTTAGTTAGAATACACACACAAAAAAAACTTGTCTTTTATGCTTGTAAAATAAATTCTGTATTATTTTCTTTTTAAAACAGATTAGACAGAATTTCTGAAAATATGTAGAAAGAAAATATTTGGAAGTTTTTCTAGAGTCAAATGCCATTTAGAATCCTTTGCACACAAAGCCTTAGATACAAGATTGAATTCTTGGTTTCTTAAGGTCATTGAAATGTCTGAATAAAGTCTCTGTAATATGATGAACTTTGGGTGATCATTAGGAACACAGTATAAGGGTCCTTCAGGGTGTTGGATGCCCTCAATCACTAGTAGCTTCAATATGAAAAAAGCGTCTTTAGTACTTGGTAGAGCTGAGTAGCAGACTAGCAGCAAAGCTCTTCTTTGTTTTTTCCCTGTCCACTCAAGTGGAAAATGCCACGTACAGTTTATGCAATCAAAATGTACATCAAGGCAAGTGCAGCATATTGGAAAAAGATCAGCAGGGCTGAATGTCTTCCCCATGGGTGCTATGTTTGCTCCTGAGAACTTTCAGTATTCACATGGAGTGTATCTGAGGCATCATTCTGGACCCCCCATGTTGGCTATCAGCAGCAACATCAGCATATTCAAGGTGAAGAGAAACTGCCTCACTGCCACTGCAGAACAGGGTGTTCAGTGTTTAACCAGAGAAAGCATTGTCCACAATCCTAACACAAAAAAATTGGGCAATGAAGCTTTCTTCATTTATACTCTGTCCTTCCTGGAAGTTCAGTTCCATTTTTCAAAAAGGACATTTCAATGTGTTTTGCATCAGATCCTGGTTATCTCGCTGGGCAGAGAGTAAAAATAAAGTAAAATCTGGTTGTAGAATATACGAAAATTTGCCCAAAGGTAATTCTGCACTATAGACATTGATGAGAAAATGGAAAGGTTGTTACTTTTGTCACTTGATCCTTTTTTGATTGACTGGCATTGATAGTCCGTGTCCCAGACTTTCCCTTTGCATGATCAGTCAAATGACTGTGAATGAAGATGCTGTATATGATACTCGTAAACATCCTCCTAATAATTCAAGTCTCTATCTTTGTTGTTGTTGTTGTTTTTGTTTGCTTTGAAGTTATTTCCACAGCACGGAAGATTTGCCAAGAAGACGGCATTTATACAGGTCTGTAGTTTGTTAACTTCACATATAGAATTCCTCATTTTTAATATCTTGGTGAATCGTTGCATAAGAGACTGCAGTAGAAACCATCACTTATCTGATTGTCTTTAGTGGCATCGCAGCACCTCACAATTTATCACTGGAATAAAGCAGCATAACGGTAGTGAGCAGAATGACAGTCATTTGGAAATGTCTGAAATCAAGCAATTTTCTCATTTTCTTGGAAATTTAAAATTAGTCTGAAGATTGATAACCTGTCGTAAAACTTTCCAACAAAACTGCTTAACACTTGAAGGCATTCAGAATTGCATAAACCACAAATCTTAACTGTTTCTATTCTTCCAGACTGCAGTTTTCATTCAGGAAAGTAAAAATAAAAAGCAAAATACTGTGTTTACAGATCTTTTTGTTTGTTTGTTTTTGTTTCTTTTTGCAATTCCATATGATCTTAGTGTCCTGAAGTAACAGAACAATGAGGAAAAGGTTAGTTTATGGACAGCTATAGGTTGTATAGCTACAAAGAAGTATTTGCAGGAATACATTATAAAAGGGAGGAAAATCAAGTTCAAATTATAACCATTTGGGAATCATTATTTTCTTTTATATTTCTTCTCAGGGTTTGTAATGAAGGGCAGAGCTGACAGTATCATCATTTGATAAGGGACTCTCAGTACATCTGCCCTTTCTAACATGATTTCATACCTTTTTTTTTTTTTCCTCAATGGGAAAGAGACTAGAGCAAACTATGTTATCTACAATTTAATCATGTTTTCCTTCTACAACCCCTATGCCTGTTTGCTGCATTCCATGCTTTTCTGAGAGAAGTTCAGCTCAGTGTTTATTTTCTTAAAGAAAAAAAGGTAAAGCAAAAAACAAAAAGCCATCTAAACTGTTAATTTCTAATGAAAGATTCAAGGTGAGGTCAGCTGAGTCCAGGTACTATTGCTCAAGAAACCTCCCTAACCTTATTTCTCCACACTGGTAATAAGGAAAGAGATGCCCAAAATGTGAACATTCTCAACCTTACATTGATTACCTAGTGACATTGGCTTTGCTTTAGGCATTTGATTTCCTCTGCTGGGTAGTTTGATTCTCTCTCATCCTTGTCCAAGGAACTCAGCTCAGAAGCATCCTTGGCCTATGTTCATCAGCAGAGCTCCACTGGAGATACAGCAGCTTGTGTCAAATGAAGATCTGGTTTTGTTGGGGTTTTTTGTTCCCTTTTTTGGATGTGATTTAATAGATTGTAAGCAGAATGACTTGAAAGCCAGAAACATTATCTCAGCCTAAAGAAGGTCCCCAGAGCTTCTAAGTTGAGTCTTTGGTGCCACTTAACAAGTTGTCAGCTTCCTCTCCTTCTACCTTGAAATGGCAGCAATACCCTCCTCACAGGAATACTGGAAAGATATATTAATGAACATTCTTGAAACATTGTGAGGTTGCAAAATGTCATAGCAGTGCAAGATTTTATTTAATAATATTTTCTAATGATCTGTAATTTGTTCTTCAACTGACAGTAGTCTCCAACAAAATCTTTATGAGCATATGGACGGGCCACATTACCTTTGGCAAAAATAGACACCTAGTACAGTCTTCTCTTTCAACTTGGACATTATAACAGCAACTATTTAAATTCCTGAAAATAGCTTTATCCCTAAAGGCAGCTGGTAGCAAATCAAACCACTGAGGCAACCAGTAAGAAACTTTTAAGAAAGCAGTTTAAGGTCTTTATTGCCTACTATAATATGAGTTGGTGTAAAAACAGTACTCCTTTTTTTCATGTTTTCATTGACTAAATTATAGCTTCCCCTTGTGGAATTGCAGCTATGATTTTATTTTAAAAACTATGTGATCCTGCATACCCAGCTGACCTTGCAAAGGTATACATCAGTATCCGTTTATATACTGCCCATTCAAGCAAAAATAAAAAGCCATTACTGCTATTTAAATTCAACCAAATGGAAATGCTTTGTCTCTTGCTAATGTTCAGCACATTATATTTATGTTCTTGTTCTATAGTAAAGTGAGATTCAAATAATGTTGCTTCCAGATAACATTTGCTCGGTGACCTTCACAAAATTATATTAACTTTTTTTCAGTGCAAGCACAAATGGAAACTTCAACAGGCAGTGCCTGTCTTGTGATCTGATTGAAAACTGTACCTATTTCAGTGCATCATTCAGTCACAACCTGGAATACTTTCTGCTGACATGTGAAGGTACGTGGGGCTTGGTTTTGTGGTTGCTATGCCTAAGGATAGGATTTAGATATGGGTATCTTCATATATCCAATGTACCTGTGGGTAGTTTTGAAAGACTGGCCCTGAATGTCTGGGTGACTTTATTTATGAAACTTCACTCTTAGTATGTTTTGTTTTTCTAATGTGTTTTGTTTTGCTGTTGTTTTCAAACAATAAGGCTGATGTGTGCGGTCTGTTCCTGTGCACATCTTCCTACTGGAGTCAGAGGTAAGTTCATTTAGCCAGTCCAAGCATCCTTAAGTTAAAATAAGACGAGGAGAAAAAAGATGAGAAAATTTGTGAGAGAGAAACTGATGAGGTGGGATTAACCATGGGCGACTGGGAATGAATTCCTTGCACATGGACTCTAAAACTCTAAAATATAGATGGACTGTATTTTGTTGGATGTTTGTAGGTAGACTAAAAAGCACTTAGTGATACAGAGTAATGAAGCACCACTGTTGGTACATTGGCCTAAATAACCTAACGGACCAACTGCAAATCTGTGAATCTACAGATTTGGCAGCCATATGCAGAGAAGTGCCATTTCCCACTAAATAGACAGTGAATGTTATTGTGTTTATGAAGTTTATCTCTTGACAACAAATGCCCTGTGTATTTTTCTTCTTGTATTTATTTCAGGAAAATTGCCAATAGCTCCCAGAAATAGTGTCCGTTTCCTTTCACCAAAATGATTGATTTGCTGTAATTAGAAATACTTGCTAAGAACAGTATCAAAGTTTCTAAAGAGTCTTATCAGCAGTTGTGGGGCAATGTGTTCGTATTGCAATTATATCTCATTTACAAAAGCCTTGCATCGATACCTAAAGAGATAAATGAGTTTTATTAGTGTGTACATTAATCCAGGTACACAAGATGTTTTTCCACAATGAACTGTGAGTTGGATCCTCAGCTGGTGCAAACAGTACCTCCATTATCAAGTCATGAGAGTTAGATCTGTTTACATCTGCTGAATGTATTTGGTCCGAATGTTAATTATGCAGTTCTGGATTGTCAGACTCTACTGTCAGTGCAATGCCAGTACAGCACAGCTTATAGTGGGGCTGTGAATGTCTCCATTCAGACAACTTTACAAAATATTCTTATACGAGAGAACAGAGTTCCTGAAAATTTCCATTTTCAATGATTTTATAAAAGTACCAGTCCATTAAGTTTGGTGGAGTCATTACTTCCTTACATAACTGAAACTGTGAGGTTTGTCAACTTCTTCACTTTCAAGCAGTTTACAGGAGTGTTTCTTCTTAGTACACTTCGTGCAGGATCAGTTCAACATCAGGTATCTGCTATGTGCACATCTACAGCAGAGTTAACCACCTTTGGTTCTTACTGTAACTAATGTGGATCTAGTGAGGGAAGTCATCAGTTGTGTATGAAAAGCAGACTTACTGAAAATAACCATCCCATATTTTTATTCTGACCAAGAAAATACATTTTCTCATTTGCCCAAATGATAATTTCATGGGTAAATGTTTATATGAAGTTTTCCATGTTGTGAAAACAATTCCTGGACTGATTTAGAGCCTAACCTCCACCATTCCTGAGTTTCACTCTGTCTCGCTTTAAGAGCTCACTTTGGGATCTTCAGTTAAAAACTTCAAGGCATTTAGAGATGCAGACCCAGCTGTGGCTCAGATTAACCTCTCTAAAATAGATGGTAAGTTCTGTAAGATTTGATTAACTGACTGACGTTTATTAAGTATTCTATGATGCTTAAATGGGAATGAGGAAACAGCTATTCAAAGGCAAAACAGACAGTCTAGAGCACAAGAAAGGTCTGGTACTGCTCATGATCACAAAGGTCAAGAATTCTACTCACTGCTTCAGTACCTTAGATGCAGCAGATAGTTTTGGAAATATTAATATTATTAATATCATGGCACAGACTGAAATGGGAGAAGTATACCATAATGAAAGGTAAACTCTCTTTCAAGAGTACAGTGTAATGCTTACTGTCAGTAGGCAACCCTTATTGCATTCACTCAGTCCCAGAAGGCTAGTTACCTTGTTTTTCATCTAATTTTATATGCTCATGATTGAATTACTGTAGCAGGACCTAAGGAAACATGATGCTTTGTAGACTGCTCTTAGATTATCTCCTCTAGACACTGTCAAAAAAGCATTATATGCTGTAGCAAGGTCACTCCTACTGTCCTTTTCATCATAAAATATTGGCTTGCACTTCTGTCTCCTCTTAGAAACTAGCACAGGCTCTGTCAATGATTCTGTGAGACAAACAGGAGAAAACTCTGGATGGAAGGATTCTTCCACTTAATATTTAAATTTAATTAAAGACATAGTTTTCTCTTCTGGAATATGATGTAAAAATCAATTATGTAGAGTAGAAAAAGTAAGAATTTACAAGTTTCGGCTGTGGAAAGCATTGTATTCCTGTTTATTTGGTGAGGTTCGGCCAAATAAAGTGCAAAGATGAATGACACTGAGACAGTAATGCACTGAAGCCCATATTTTGGTGATAAAATATGTGTCCTCACTGCAATTAGAGTGTCATGAGGTTCCCAGTGAAGGGTTAACACCTGCTAGCTTTGAGACAAAAGGAATGGTGAGGAAAACCTCTGGCACAGGCATACATTGCTGTAATTAATGCCATTTAATATGTGATGAAAATGATTGGGGTATGTGCTGTTTATGAATACCTACCAGCCTGCTAATTAAAGTTCTCCATAATCATACGTTTTCAGGAAGGGAATAATCATTTTTAGGGATGACACAAAGAAAATCAGTAGTTATGCAGAGGGGAGAGGGCTGAGGGGAAACTATTTATGCTTGGCATGGTCTGATGTTACACAAGTGCCTTTGCCACTGTGCTGTGTATAATCTTTTCTTTTATTGACCAGTTTGGTAAAAAAAATCAACTTTCACTTGGAAAAGAAATAACAAGGTGTCTAAGAACAGGGAACACTATTTTCTTCTGAAAAGTCTCAGGTCCCCTTCTATTTTTCCAGAAATAGGATGATAGCTCTGATTGAAGACACTTTAATATCACTATAGTCTGTCGAGTTCTTTGAAGATTATCTCTGCTGGAAACCATGTTTGCCTGCTAGTCTCTGCTGTCAGTGATGTGCAGGTCAACTGATGCTGAAGTTGCATCTTTCTTTGAAGAAAGGAAAAACAGTCTCTTCTAACAATGTTCTAGGATTACTGTCTCGTTTGAAGGCCCTCTCTAGCAGTAGTTATCAGTAGTGTGGCTTAAATGCTGTAGATCAATAATCACAGGTAACAGGAATGAAATAATTTCTACTTTTCCAAGCAGGCAATTTTGCAACTGTAGACCAAAATGATATGTTGTACCTGAGCTATGCTTGATAATATGCTCAAAGGACCAATGGTAAAGGGATTTATTTGGAGGATAGGTCTGCTTTTTAGAGGTATGTCCTTTGAGCCAGCAGCCACCTTGCCACTGTAACCACACTCCTTGTCCTACAGTGCTGAAGGATGCCTGTATGCTGGGTAAACCATATAAAATGAGTTTTATAACTCATTGGTTCTTCCAAATGACACCCTCATTCAGTCCTGTGAACAGAGAAGAAAGGGGACAAAAGAATGGAATAGGAAAATGTTGCAAATAAAGGATCTCCTGTGAGAGTGATTCACATTACTGAAGAAGCAGTGCAACCAATTTAGCAATAAAAAGAGTCAAATTGCCCATACCATTCTGCATCTAACTCATTCTGTCTATGCAGCTAGGAGTTTTGAAAATGAATGCTTCAAGTATGTTACAGAGGCAGCATGTAGCTATAAACTTCTCAGCTCCTTCAGCTGTTTCCTGATAATTGGATTGTCTTCTTTCCTCCCTCTTGGAGGAATACAGAAACACCATCTGAACGTGGGAACATTTTGGAGTAATACTTGCTCTCTAGGAAAATATTCTTCTCAGAGAGAGTGATAATGCATCAGTACAGGCTGCCCAAGAAGGTGGTAATCATCCTGGAGGTGTTCTCAAACCATGGAGATGTGGCCCTGAAGGACATGGTTTGTGGACATGGTGAGAGTGGGTTGATCTTGCTGGTCTTAGCATGCTTTTTCCAACCTCAACAAATCTATGATACTCTCAGCAGTAAAAAGTCCTTTCATTACTTCATTTACCAATTTTTATTTTATTTATTTTTTGGAGTCAAGAAAGGATTTCACTACCAAGTTTTATGAAACCCATCTGCTTTCTGTCAGGTTGGCCACCTTACTTCCGCACTGCAGAGCCCAGAGCACATTCTAGCAAAGCTCAGCCTTCCAGGCAGGAGAAGTCTAAAACTACACTATGGAATCATTTTACAAATCTAGATTTTTCTGCTCTCTCATGTGGTTGCAAGATAAGCTACTGCCCACATAGATGGCACAAGTCTGAAATGTTATCGTGCTGGAGGATCCCATTCACTCAGAAAGCTTTTGTGTAGGTGGGACTAAGTTAAAAAAGAGATTAAATGAAATCATTAATTTACAGCAAACAGTTCTTTAAAGGAGTGAATCAACTTGCCATTTGTGCTTGTCAGGACCATGATTCAGAAGGTGACACATCCTTGATCAGTGCAATCATGCTAAATCCAGTTATTGACTGCTAACTAGCATCTCTCCTGCATTCATAGAATCGTAGAATGGCTTAGGTTGGAAGGGACGTTAAAGATCATATAGTTCCAACTCCTCCACCATGGACTGGTTGCCTGCCACCAGCTCAAGCTGCCCAGAGCCCCATCCAACCTGGTCTTGAGCACCCCCAGGGTTAGGGCTTCCACAGCTTCTCTGAGCAACCTGTTCTGGTGCCTCATTATTCTTTTAATATTGTCCTTTTTTACTAGCACTCAGTACTCCTGGGGAAAACAGCTTTCAGAGGAGTCTGGAGATGGCCAGAAAAATGGGAAAACTCATGTGCTGCATAGCCAAAGGCTGTATGAGATCTCATACTGCTGTATGCAGTATGCAGTATGCAGTATGCAGTATGCAGTATGCAGTATGAGATAAGCTCAGCCAGCAGCCAGTTGAAATGCCAGCTTCTAGTGGCATCACCACTGGCATAGTTCAGTCTAAGGATTTAAAAAATATTATTTTTTTAATTGTGAGCAAATATAAAATTCTGTGTGAATGCCATGACTGCATAAGGACTTTGGTTTTTTGAGGATGTGTATTTTGGAAAACCTCCTACTATTTTCCTCTGTCACAGGATTACTGATTGATTTAGCCAGGCTTGAATGTGTCCCAAAGAAAAGCTAAATTAAACTGATAAAGCTCTTGGATTTACTGATGAATTTCACAGAAACAAAATAGCATTTTATTTTCCCCATCTCCTTATCCATTTAAGCAGTTTAATCTGCACTTTTATAATACTGAGTTTATAATGCTGAGTTTTTGGAATGCATTTGTCTTGAAAGCCTCCTAAAATCTCGGATATACAATTTTTAATCATAGGTATCTTAACAAAAAAAATACTAGTTTTAGCATATAACTCCACTTTCTGGAATATTCATCACAAAAACATGAATACTTCTACTGCTAGGGACTTGCTTTCTGAATAAATGTGTCTGAATTCTTTCTGTGTTGGTAAAGAAGATCATGACATTTGTCTTTCACCGTGAGTGAATCAAATCAGATTTTGCTTCACTTTCTCCATTAATGTTAGAGGCCATGAGATCAGCACAGAGTCTTCATTGGCAGTAATATATATATCTATATCGCTTTGAACATAAAGAGATTAATATTTAATGTCTCAAGATAATTGTATATAGAGATTTGACAGGATACAGAGAGGAGGAAATAGAAATTTTATCATTGGTAAAATAAATGCAGTGCTCAGCATGTAATTTGAATTATGGAAAGATACGTAAAGCCCTTTGCAACCTTCCCCCATATGATCACTGCCATGCGTTTACCAAGTGGGGAGCAGAGGTACGGGGAGAATTAGTGACTTGCTTATGGCCACATCTCAAGTCAAGTATCACGACCCTCATTTCCTTCCTCATATTGGAAGACAGCCCTCCAAGGAAAAGCACTGTTGGCAACTGGAACAGACTAGAAGTAGATCCAGCTCCACAGCCAGTGTCCTTCAGTGGAAGGTGCATAATTACTCTCTGCAGGATTTTTGCAATAACATACTCATCAGGGACATGTCTGCCCAGTCCCACAATAAGAGGTTGGTTCATGCCTTCAGGCAGAAGGATAATGAGCCTTTTTCTGCATCTTCCTCAATTCCTTCATTTAATCAGACCTTTTAACCTGTGCTGTATGGGCCAGACACACCATCACTTGAAATCAATGGAACAACGGAAGATGAGGATATATTACGGTAACTATGGTCAAGCAGATGTCAAGAGAACCATACACCAGCATGAAAGGTCTACCATTCCACAAAGCAAGTTCATAAAGCAATATTTTGTCTACAAAATCAAGCCATGTTGCTAATGTGTTGCCTTACATATCACATAGAAATCTGATGTATCAGCCTCATTAATAATGTTTCTAGAATCAGATTAATATTAGTCATCATTATTTTTATATTGACATACATATATATGTATCTGCAAGTAATAATGTAAGTACAGTGTAGCTCTTCCTTGGATATATTTGGCTGTTTGTGGATTTTAAAACAGCTTCATATTTAGGCAAAAATAAATATTTACAAATTAGATGGATTACTTTCCTTGTTCCCTAAGAAAATAGCTGTTTTAATTATGGAGTGTTAGATTCTCTAAATCCCATGTTAGATGTGAACACCTGTGATATGCATACTGAGAAGCAGGTTTTTGTAATGCTTGTTTTAATTTGATTGTCCATATCTATGTCTGGAAAGTTCAAAGATGTGTTTTAGTCGCAGTGATCTGAGAAGTTAAGCTGCCAAATGCTAATTAGGAGACACTGGTTTGATTTTCTCCTCTGCCACAAGCTCCTTTAGACTCATGTAAGTATTGCAATTGAAACTTTCTAGAGGTGCTGTGAAAATAAGATCCATTACTGACCGTGATGCTGAGATGGGCAGTGTCGATAAGAGGCATAGAGTCTCCTGGATGGAGGACAGTCTTGTAAGATTCAATGAATCTTCAATCCCTTGACTACAGAGAAACCTTCCTATCAGTAGCATGGCTATTAGCATGCAGGGGAGCACCCCTGTAACAAAAGCAGCTTGCCAAATGGTTAAATCAAACCCAAGTGAAGAGTTAACAAGGCGTGGTTGCACACTATCGCTGTTAGCACTCATCACTACGCAGTTTCATCTCAACAGCAGTTCAATAACTGGTCTGTAATTACATCACGGGCCTTAATAAGCATGGGCCCAGTCTTCCCAGGTGCTGAATGCTCCTAAATCCCACAGTGATGGCTAAGGATGCCTCATGCCACACAGAAACTCCTTGGCACATTGTAGGATGCAAGAGCAGCCTTATGTGCCACCTCATCACTCAGTGCTTTTGGAGACAAGCTTAGCATTCAGTGGACGAAAGCTCCTATTTAACCCCCCCAGATAACCAACATGAAATGCACAGAGTGGAAATGCCTATATTCATTCCCTCTTTAAACTTAGCTATGTGGAAAGCCTGCTGCTTGGCAGCAGTGAAGTATGTGGATTGACTGTCAACTAATACTGTCATAGAACCGCCCATAATGGTAATGGCAAAGCATCTCTGAAGCACTATTTGCTGAAATTCAAGTGAAAGCTTTCTAAGTACTGTTGGTCCTGCTAAGGAGGCCAGCACTTGGCATTTCAGGTGACCTTTGGCAAGAATTGTAATAAATGATGTCGTTGAGGCAGTCTGAAGAGACTTAATTAGATGCTGAAATAACTACTAATGCTGAGAAAGGACTTTTATTAACTGAGTCAAGAGCCTATGGACTGAGAAGCACGTTTGAGTTAAACAAATACAAAAGGTTGATACTCAGATTTTACTAATGGAGCATGAACCAGTTGCCAGCACACTTCAGTATAGCCATCCTCTGACAGACAGTTTTAGAAGCAATAACTCCCAGGCTCTGAGTGAGGTGGTTCCTACCTGCAGTCCCAACTGATCGTGCCTCTCTGTGCCCCAACTTGCCTTGCTGTGAAATGCAGTGACCCTTTATAAGATGCCTTGTATTCGTTTTTATCATTATGTCGTAGAGGACCCTAACACTTTATGTCCACCAAGTCTGGAAGAGAAAATCAATGCTATTCCTGAAAGAGGCCTCTCCATCCTCTATCCATTCTTGGGGCTTTTCCCGCCTGCACCACAAGCAGATACGTTCCTAGCTGTGTCCACATTCTGAACTGAATGAAAACTTCATATTAATTCAGTTGACGTATATGTAGTTTAGGGTTTTGTTTTTTTTTTATGGTGGGCTGTTTTGTTAGGTGGCTGCTCAAGCACCGTGAGTGGGGAATGCTGGAACTGCCTTACCTGCATGTCATGGAGTGGCTCATTTTCTGGACCATTTGGGATGTTGCTGGCTAGTTCTGGGGTGTTCAGTTAGAGCTCATGTTAGATGCACTGTTAGGAGGAGCAGAACATAGTCATGTTTTTGTGGGTATGACCCAATGACATAAGAATGGATTTCCCACCCAGCAGTCACTCAGTGAGCACTGTGGCCATGCCTGCGAGGCAATCCCGGCTGCTGCTCTCATATTGTGTCACTAGGTGACTGTTATCTGCTGTGACCAGAGTGATTTCCTATGCAGCAATGATTACAGCGACGCTTGACTTTTTGTATACCCAGTAGCAGGAGGTTGTAATTAGTGCTTCAAGGCAAAACGTGACCTCTTGGAACTTTTCCTGAGGGTTATGAAGCCTAAATTAGTTTCTTCTGTTTGAAAGCATGCACAGACTTAATCTGCAAGCCCTATTTATATTATAATTACTATATAATTCTCATTTGCATTCACTTAACTCCCTTTCTCACTTAGCAGCTAAGGTTGGCTCTGGTGTCTCAGTGTCTTTGTGAATGGGGCAGGGGTCAGGAGTCCCAGGGGTGAGGCACAGCGGGGGATTCTCCCCCTCTCTTGCATGCTTGTATGGTATTAACACAGCAGCCTGGCATGAAAAATCCCTTCGGCACAAACAGGAGCTATCACAAGAGCTTTTAGTCCAGGAAAAGAGAGGGTACTATTAACAGTTTAGAATTTAAAGGAGAACTTCTTTTCTGTTGGCTCTTAACAACCTAGGTATTAGTCTGAAATTAATTTAACTGGTATTTTTTCTGGATGTTCCCATCATCTTACATCTTCCTTTCAGTAGACTGTCCATTTATGTGTTGAAACACAAAATCAGAGAGTTGTAGAATGGTTTGTGTTGGAAGGGACATTTAAGATCATCTAGTTCCAACCTTACTGCTATAGGCAGGGAATATGTTATAATATGATATTGTTATACATCTTTAAAGCAGTGTAAAATATAAAAATACCCATAAATACTCAGTGATAGGAAACAAGTGAAAAGAAATACGCGTGAACATTTAACAAAAAGTGAATAGGCAACATCTGTAATTTCTACTGCATGGGAAAAAATGGGGTGTGAAACTCTTATACCCTTTAAAATCATTTCATTCTGAAAAGCACTACTTCTTCCTTGCTGTTTGGATGTTGACTCTTGCTGGTAAGTATGAGCTGTCTGGTGTTGCCCAGAAACAGGTGATCTGTCACCTGTTTGCATACAAAATTTTATTTGAACTCCACTCATAGGGGATGAATATCTATGACAAGAGGCTTCCTCTAATACTGGAAATAATGGAGCCTCACAAATCAGGCAGTGGCCTCCTGCATGCCGAAACTGGGATGCACGTGGATCATTTCCAGCAATATGAGCAGCCCTGGTTGAACTCATTACTCTGTAGTGGGTAGTACAGATGTTACCATCCCACAAGATTTAAAGCTTCCTCTAAGGAAGACTGCTTCTTTCACCTCGCTGGCCAGCTGGACCAGCTGCAGGATTTATTGCTGCTTTTGTCTCCTGTTTGCATGATACTTAGGGCTTTATTAATGCAGTCAGTACGACTGAAGTTATATTAAAACTTGAGAACTCGGAGGAGGAAAACAGCTTAATAACGGAACAATGAGAAGGAATGTTATTTGTGTTTTCTTTTTAAGTGTTAATATCAAATATTAACTATTCCTTAACTACCTAGGATGCCATTGCGTAATTGCAAAAAAAATTAATTACAAAAAGGATAAATTAAGGGTATCTAAATCAACTTATACAATATTGAAAATATACAAGTAAACACAAAATACGCAGTGAGGTTTGTAGGTAATAAGCAGTGCTAATAACGTATTTTCACTCAGGATGCAATTTTCCCTTGTACATATCAACATCTCTGTTAGAGCAGCTGGGAGGACTGGCAGGGACTGTGAGGCTCTTCCTGCCCTCCCACTGCTCCACCAGGGATGTGGTTCTGGGAGATGTGATGAGGACATGGCTGCACAGTCTCTCCATTGCAATAACCATTTGTAATGCTTGTTAATCACAGAACCACGAGATCATGGGAAAATTCAGATTATCTGGTCCAATCTCCTGCTCAAAGCAGTGGTAGAACAGAGGCCAGAACTGGATGATCAGATTGCCCAGTCTACTCTTGGAAGCCTGCAAGGATATAGAGAGCACAGTTTTCCTGGGCACCCTGAGATATCCAGTGGCTTTTCAAGGTGGACAGGTACAGAGAGTATCCCTCTACGTATGTTATTTCTCTTCAGATTAGCATGTACTAATCCTATAAGAAACTTAAATATATTTAAAGCATAGTGACAATACTTTTACTTTCATCTCTTCTCAAAGACTGGAGAAAACCTGAATTCAAAACAAATTCACAAATTAATGAGGGATTCAGTAAGAAATGACAGGAAATAGATAAATTAGAAAAAAAGAAAGGAAGTTGGGTGTGGAGATTTATCTGTTCAGATCCATTCCTACCCACGAAGATCTGAACCATCATCTCAACCATCAACCAAACACTATTGCCTTTGGGCATGACAGTGATCTCCATGTGAGCTGGAGTGGTTCTGTCTTGGCTTTTCCATCTCCAGGTACACATACATGGTGCACTATGAGGTTCAGGGAGTCAGCAAGCAAATCTTCCTAGCACATCTCATTTTTTACATCTGATTAGTTACTACGATGGGTAAATGTTTCTGCAACATTTTTTGAACATCATTGGTTTTCCGTGTTCCACCTTGGAACTGTGTCTTTTGAAAAACTTGGCCAACATCTCATGAAAGGAAGAGTGTGTTTTCACTCATCCCCCAGGATGTGATGCCTCATTGGATGATATTAAATAGGAGGGAGAGGGTGAGGATTAGTTTAAGAATTGTGAAGGAAGGTTAAGGATTGCCTAAACGAAATAAGGCAGTAGATTAGGATAAAGAGAAATACAAGGCTAATTGGGGATCAGTAGCAGGGTTCATTAGGAACTGGTCTTGGGAATGACCTTACTGAGATTTTTCCATGACATCCTGGGAACCCAAAGCTGGACTCAACTAATGGAATTTATTAAGACTACAAAGCTGATAAGCATCATCAAAATACAGAGAGAAATACTGGAAGAGTTGGCTGTCTTCAGGCCTACAAAGTCAACCTTAATAGTACAAAAAAACAAAACAAAACAAAAAAAAAACCACAAGGTTAAGCACATGATGACTGAAGGCAAGAATGTGTGTTGTACGCTAGAAGATTTAAGAGCGGGTGAGTGCCCGGGCATGCAGTGCTCATCACTGAATGTCTTCAAAGCACCTACCAGCTGTGGCCATGGAAAGGACAGATTAACTTTTGGGATGGATCAAGCAAGAATTTTTCCAAAGATCCAAGCAGTTTTGCTATGTAAGTGCTGGTTAAGACATCCTCTACAGCAGGGGGTAGACTCCTGGTCATTTGTGTTTAGGAAGGATGAACTAAAGGTGAAATGCTCTTACATTAAGTGATAAGAGGAAAGGAGAATTTGTACTACAAAAGGGAGCTAAAATAATCTAGTTTATCCAATGAAATGAGGACACTGGGGAGACATGACGGTTACGACTGCAGAGGGAATACTTATGGTAAGTAGAAAACAGCTTTTTGGCACAAAACCACAGAGGTGTAAATTGGAGTGACAGCCAGCAGAGCCTGAAGTTGGTGGGCAGCTTCTCTTGGAAGAATGAAACACCAGCAGCAATTACGTCAAGGAAAATATAGCTATATTTAGAGGGCATTAGCCATATTTTTATATCATGCTATTGCCTGAAGAAGCAAGGGAGAGCTTTCACAGTCCTTCTGTGTCCCAGTGGCCACAGGAGGGGCAGTGTAATGGAGCTGATTGGAGGGGCTGGTGTCAATCCCATGCCCCTACACTGCTCTCTAGGAGTCTCAAAATCCCATGGAACTGACCTTAGTCCTGACCATACTTAGGCACTCAAGCAACTTCATCAGAGCTATTTTGTGCAATATAATTAACCTCTTGCTCATTTACCCTCTAGACATAGCTAACTGAAACTATCTCAGCACAACCAACCTTATTTCTGCTGTACACAAAGCACGCCTGAAATCTATTACCAGAAGTGACAGAGCAAACACAAATGGTGCCTTCCATGTGGTTTGTGCTGTTCTGCATGTTTCCTGACAATAAGACCGTATTGATTATTTTACAAGACTAGTTACATTTGAGGAAATAAAGATTAGATTAAAAAATTGAATGCCTTGAGGAGAGTGAATAGCAGCACAAATCTGTTTGATGTTTGTGTCAATAAGGTTGCCAAAGCAAAGAGCACGGACATCTGTCTGTAGCAGAAGCTGTAAAATATTGTAGATGGGAAAATATTTTAATTAGAAGCAGTGGCTCAATGAATTCCCCATGTCTTTATTTATTAGGATGATATTATCACCCCAACATATGAACTTTATGCGGCACATATAAATAATTCATGGATTAGCAAATAAAGAGATCTGGAATCTGTACACAGAGATGGCTGTTGCCAATTATCTCACTTGTGCAGAGCCAGACCCTCTCAGCTCCCATTGCTTGCAGCTGCTCTTTTAAATCATTCATCAGTGCTTAAGAGATACACTGGTGGTGCTGGCAGAGAATATTTGAATTTTCATTGTTTACACACTGTGAATTTAGCTTCTGGTCTGAAATGATCATCCACATTGAAGCCTTTGAGAATATGAATGAGGAGAAGAAGACAATTAATCGTTTTTTCACTTTCTAAACACTAAAATAATTTTTATTACCTTCTTTTTTTTTCATTCTTACATAATATTCTTTTTATGATTTCTACTTTGTTTTGAAATTATGGCTATTTAGACCATGAAAATATCAGAAATGCTTTGGAATATTCTATTAAAAGTGTTACTGAACAAATGTCAGGTGAATATTTTGTTCAAAGTCGTAAGATTTTTCAGTTTTTATTCTGATAATCTGTTCCTTGTTACCTATATATCTACAAAGTTGCTTCTTTCTGGTAGTGTTCAAGCAGAACTCTCTTGAAAATAATAGTAAGAGCTGCTTAAAAATTGATGACAAGCCATAGGCAATGCTTTTTCTTGTCAAATTACTGAGGCACGGACTTTCTGTGCACTTTCAGAAAAGAGTAGTACCTCCGTGATGATATATTTGCCCTTGTCATTACAGCGATATGGCTTAATTTACTTCAAGCACAGATAATGATAGTAACAACTTTTTCTAGCATAGATAATGACAATAAGACGTTTCAAGTCAAAGCCTTCATGATAAAGCCAAATTTTTAGCTGAAAATTGTGAATTCCTGGAACTAGGGCCTTGTGCAGCATTATTAGGCAGCAGGATGTGCCAGGCTCAGGGTCCCATCCAGATTTGGAAAGGCTGAGCAGTGAGGAGTGGTGGGGCAGGGGTGGCCTTGTGCCACTGCTGTCAGCTCTAAGCGAGCAAATTAGGTTTCACTCAGAGAGCTGCAAATGACAGTGGCTGGCATTTAGCAGATGGCATGTGTAATGGGACTGTCACACCATTATAGGCTTTAAAAATGAAGTATGGAAGGCTGCTGAGGAGAACACACTTTCTAATTTCAAGAGTTTGGTTCTTTCCCTGTTGGGTGCTCTGGATTCAGTGTGCACGTGTTGTAAGACTCTTGGTGTACATGTTTGAAAAGACACATCATAGCATGTAACTGGGATGTTGTAGCTTAAAAATCGGCATTAACATGGGTAGTTTACACATTCCCTAAAGACAGAAAAAAAGGGGAGGATTTTTCTTCTTAATGACTTTCAAACTATTCACAAGCAAAGTGTATTCATTAACTGGAACGTCATCACTGGGAATATTTCATACTGAGACTAATCTTTCACACAAACCTGCATTCTGTACGCTTCTGTCTTTATCATTTTTCCTCATTTGTTGAAAAGGACAAATTGAGCAACTCAGAAGTCTACTTTTTCAAGGATATTGATACATAGTTCAGGATGTTTTCTTTGATACTGAATCAAACCGAGTATCTTTGTATGCGACTTCACTTTAAAATATTTATTCGGGAAGATGGTGAGAAACTAACTAAACATGATATATAATACATGGGTTTTGTAAACTGCATATTGTTTTTTTCCTTCATTGGTGTCTGATCGTTTTCCCAGTGCTAACACGGGGGGGAAAAAAGAAAAATATATTAGAAAAGAAAATGATGTTATGCGTTGTATTTCTTTATTCCTTTCTTGTTTTTAGGCATTTTTTTCTCTTAAAGCACTGCTCTAGCTCTGATTGAAATAGTTTGGGATGAATTCTTTTGTTTTCATTGGAGTTTTTATCATGTTTATTAGGTTTGTTGCATTTCCAGCAGGCTGGCTTCCGGGAATGCAGTAAAAAATCAGGGCAGATTTATATATAAATACGGTCAGCTTATCAATGTGTATCAGTAGTAGAAAGGTAAATTTAGCTAAATCTCAGTGAGTAAAGCACTATTTTTCTCTGTGATTTATACTGATGTGGCTGCATTTTAAGAGGATGGTGCAGATAAAAGAGCCTGATTGTTAGTGAAGACATTTCTCAGGGGCTAGGAATCCAGTGTCAGGCCTGCTGTATCAGTCAGCTGAACAGCAGATAAAACTTGACCTGTCTTTTTTTCTGTGTAGAAATAAGGTCTACATTAAACACTTCTGAAGCCATATCCCGCTCAATGGGATATGGTTACTGCGCAGCACTAGGAAAGCCATTGGCCTTACACCACCCTGAAGGCTTTCTTGCTGTCAACAGCTTATACCACTTAACGAACTGGTGTGGGTGGCTCACATTAACACATTTTTGTTGCCCTTTACAGAGGACTGGGGGCACACTCTCATATTGCAAGAGGTTTTTGTTGGCCAGAACTACCCAGATGGCTGATGCACATGAATGATAAGCATAGTTTGTAGGCTGAAGGGCTTGAGGTATCTTAAAGAGGTCTGAACCCCAAAGAGTATCAATTTTACAATTGCAAAGAGGCTTAATTTTGAAAACTGTCTTAATTTTGAAGTGTGAAAGGGCCTTTCCTTTTTGATTAGATGAAGTCCAGTCCAACTGCAGGGTTCCCCAGGGTATCGCAATATCAAAGTCCCGAGAAAGTAGGAACTAGCATTTCTAACCTTTCCTCCAAGAGTCTCTTAGTGCCAGCTTCAAATTCTGCTGTCCCTGAACAGACAGGGCTGAGCAGCTCAGCTTTGCTGCATCTCTATGGGAAAGGGAAGGAAAAAGAGATAAGACCTAACTTGGAGGCCTTTGAGGGTCTTCTTCTTTCCAGAGCAGTATTGTCAATCCCTTTAGAAAAGTTGTGAGCAAAAAATGGTAGAACCAAAGAGGAGCTATGCTGGGTCAGACCAAAGCTCCTTTTGGTCCTGTCTCTGAAAGCATTGGGCAGGTGACAGTTGAAAAGAAAAAGGAAGGTAAGAAACTGGTTGGCTACAAAATGAACCTAATCCCACTAACCATCTCATTTTTCCACCAGTCAGCCCCTTGGTGACTTTCTGATCTAGGAGCTGAACCCAGATCGCTGTGCTGAAGAGTGCAGCATCCTGAAATCTGTCACATCCTGTAGCAATGAGTTCTTTTCTTCACTCATGTGCACTATATAGTAACAATAATCCTCTCTTTCATAACACTGATTTCAGTACTCAAATATTGCATTTTCAGAGAGAATATATGTGTGGTTTTTTTCAGTGTAGGAGTTCATCTGGTGTTTAATTCTTAAAAAAAAAAAAAAAAAAAACATGCTTACAAAACAGCAACAGTTATCCATGGCATATAAAACACAAATGCTCTGTGCTGTGATGTTTGTGTGTCATTAGAATAATTTAAAAAGCAAGTGATTTAATTGTGTTTGTGCTAATTATAATGTTTACAAGTTAGGGAAAGATGCATTTAGTGGTCCACTGGGAAAGAGCTTTGAAACCTTGTGTGTCTTCAAGTCTACAACACTGTCATTTATTCATAGATTCTTTCTAATACCTGGATGATTTGCTTTTTAGATTACTTTTGCATTGAAAGCAATCCTCAGGAGGCTTCAGCTCCATGAAATTCAAAACCAGGTTCACGTGGGTATGTGCATGCATCAGTAGCTATTTAACCACCTTGTTTCCTTCTTCTTTTCAAGGTCCCCGGGTTCCGATGGTGACTGTTCACAGCACAACCGATGCACAGAGTAAGAATGGATTTGTGCCTTTCATTTCTGCAGTGAAAAGTAGCCAGGCAGGACAGTGGGGTCTAGCTGCATTTTGGTTAATTCAGGAAAGAAGGGAGTGAGGACTGTGCCTAAAAGCACATCTTCTCAGGGAGCCAGACCATAAGTTCCAGCTGTGGGCTCTCCCATGTCCCTGACTGCAGTTAAAATTGTCCGTTTGGATTCCCATGGATGTAGATGTGTCTCTGAAATCCTTCTGTATAAAATGCTGTTTTGAGAGTGTTGCTCTTGGGGGTATGAGAACGGTTATTTATGAATGGTATTTGTTACCAGTTTTCTCAAAAAATATGCAGTTCAGATTTCTCCCTTCTTTTTGTTCATTTTTTGCCCCAAGTCAGCAGGGCAGGGACACCCAGATAGATGTCTTCCCTGCTGTTTCTCGTGAACCTCGATGACCTCATAGCAGGAGTTGGGTCAGACTCTCACCTAAAACCAAAATTTATCTGCTCCTGTTGTTTCAATGGGAGACCCCTTCCTATCATTTTAATGTAGCCCAGCTTTAACCTGCAATTAGGGCCTTCAAACATTGCTGTAATACAAATAATATGCACCTGCTTTATTCCAGCAGCTCTGTGTGGGGCTAGTATCAGTTCATTATCCATCAGTTTAGCTTAGCTGGACTTACAGCAACTCCCTGCTGCTGTGCCTGCAAAGGAGCAGAGAAAACCAGTGTTGTTTCACCCGCAAACCAAATGTTTTTTTGAGTCGCTTTGTTCCCTGTTGAAGGTGGGAAGTGTCAAAGGATGAACACCTGTGACACTAGGACATGTAGGAAAGAAAACGTAAGGTCCACCCTGAGTTAAATGTGACTTGTTTTCTCAGTTTCTATTGGCAACATGCATTTCAAGCCCTGATCTCACCTAGAAAAGTATGACTTGTGAACAGGATGTATGGAGTGCCACTCTAAATTATGATCCATTTTCTTTAAACCACATTTAAAATCAGATTTGTGGCACGCTGTATCCTTTGCTATTAAAATGGAAATGCTCAGTAGTGTTCCATGCAGCGTCAGCAGCATCTGATGTAGTTAAAGAGATGCATGTACATTTAATTCTAATTTATCCTTCCATTATTTTAAATTAATTTGTTCCAATCCAGGTGTTCCTTTGCGGAAAAGTACATGCACAAAACTTAGCAGCAATCTGGAAAAAATAGGTTAAAGCAATATGCTGCTCCACTGCTCTGCAGAGAGGCAGTGGCTGTGCTGCCCAAACCACACACTGCATCCTGCCCTGGACTACCTGCTGCCAAGTTGATTACATGGTGACCAGCACTGATAGTTCATTTCTTCATGCCTCTGTTTCCACTCTGGTCAGTAATTTCCAGGCTAAAGCTCGGGGTGCCTCTGTACCCGGAGCCACCAAGCCAAGCACAGAGGGATTGTTATTTTATTTTTAACAGGTTTTATCCTTTGTGAAACTGCTCCTGCTATAAATAGCAAATTTGACAAGTGTAGCTGTCCTGGTCAACAAAGGTACGAGAATTGCTTTTTTTTAAGTCACAACAGGCAGCAAATTGCAAACTGCTAACCTTTTAATCTCTCTGCACCAGTGGATGCTCATATCTGTCTTTGCACAAGGTAGTAGCAGCGGGATTGCAGAGTTCTGTCTTGCAGCTATGCAGGCTCCTTGCTGATGGCTGACATGCTACTTCTGAAGCAACCTTCAAGCCATCCGAGCCATTTAGAAGTCATTCATGCAATATTGTTTGGCCAACATTAAGTTTTTTCTTCCTCTTTTTCTGTTAGAGGATGCAAGTGATTGCTTTTAAGATAGAGGGACATTCCAAATAAGCTTTTCATCTTAGAGTAAGGTAGACTTTCTGGTTTCTTGTTATTTGTACAGCCCCACCTACATCAGTGGGGTTGAAAGGCAAACTAATAACTTACCTGGGTGCCTGAACCCAAGTTCACAGATTTCATCTGTGCAAGTGCAACACATCTAGTCCATTCTGTTGCCATGTCTTCCTGCTCTCCATCCATTTTTGTCTTTATGACTTTTTCCCGTAAACACAGTGCTTTCATTTCACTGTAGACATGGAGATGGCTGACAGTGTGTGCGGGACAGTGCTCTCATGAACTGTGTTGTGGGCTCCTGTATAGATTTACAAATTACTAATGGGAGATTAAAACGATGGATAGTATGTGAAATAAAATTTAAAAAAAAGAAAATGGAAGTATTGAAAAAGGAACATAAGACATACTGAAATTAGTTTGATTTTTGACAGGTACGTATGAGTGTGTATTACATAAAGAGCTCAGTACAGTTGTGCATTGATCACAGCACCTGCTGAAATTCATGATTTTCTGCATATAATTAGCATTTCCCTTGCTTCCTTTTTTTTCCCTCATTCGTCTTCTTCTGAAAAAAAGGACAACTGACAGTTGCACATTACTGAATTTGCTCATTTAATATGAGCCCATTACTCATTAGAGAGAGTATGCCTCTGTATTCTGCAATAATCTGATAATAGTGAGTAGCTCCGAATATTATAGCATGCTTACATTTAATTAAGCAATGACCATTTGTACTCTATAGACATAAGCTCCCTATGGTCCTAAAGCAGAAAAGAAAGTCCTTTAGGAGATATGCCAATCTTTTTATTTCCTCCGTAGTCTTCTTGGGTTTCTGAGGATGCAATTATATGAACAAATAAAATGGCTTGACTAAATTCCCCTACGTGGCAGGCCCCTTTCTGCTGATAAAGCTACTTGTGTGTGCCATAATTAAATGAGAATCTTAATATTTAACTAAACGTAATAGGCTCTTGCTTTGGCAGTTTCGTAAGGAACACAATTTCAATAGGGATGAGACAGGCTTTTCAGAAGCAGTGTAAATAGTCCTGGAACCAATAGGCTCTTGCTGAAAGATGCAGGAAGGGCATGTTATTATGGTGTGCCTGCCTTCTCAACAGAGATGGGCAATGACAGCACAGTTATCAGCTAATCTAAGTATTATTATTGGAATAGTTAGGATTACACATCTACTTATTGGTGTGTATCTAAAGGGAAGGTACAGTCAACTAAACTTGTAATTTGGTGCAAAAGCCCTCTCTGGATCCACAATGGAGAAGTGATGCTTTGGGTCCCCCTGCTCCAATCCCAGCCTGTCACCATGGGGCCAAGCTTTGCAGCACATTCCCAGGACTGAAATCCAAAGCCAGGATCTCTCCATCTTTGAATCCCTCCCCATGGGGCTCAGAATCCTTATCATCACACATAGAAATGTGTTTACTTACCAACTGAGAAGGACTCGTTCTTTCTCTTGCTAGAATTGGTCACTTTTTTCTAAAAGGTGCTCAGGAGCCAGGGTGTGAGCTATAAAGGTTAAGTCCTTTATTTAAAAAGTCTTTATATAAAATAAGAAGAAAGAAATCCTCTGTTCCCATCCCAGACGGTTCTTGGATAAGAGAGACAGGAAAAAAAAACAATTGGTGAAACATAGCTTGCAAACCAGTAGTGCTCCCAAACCTGACACTGCATGTTTGTGTGGTTCCTCTCCCTTATCTCTCCCCATGGTTTTCCTTTCAGTTGACTTTCTCATGTATAGCACCACAACCTTGTCCTGAAGCACTCTGAATTCTCCTCCCATTCCCTGTTTGTTTTGCTTAACTCAGTCACAGACTTGAGGATCTCCTCATTTGACCCCTAGATTTGCATGGAGGTGTCTGACAGGGGCTCATGACCATGTCTCAACACAGGTGGCCACATTCCTGTAAGGAAACCTGTGTTACAAATATCATGAAATAATATGAAATGAAATGTTAACAAGCATTTTCACAAACAATACTGGAAGTCTTTGTGATCTTATGCTTCTTCTTACAGAACTTTTTGAGCTGGAGGTAAACGAAAATGTTCAGCTGGCAGTAAATGACAGGCAAATGCCTAAAGTAGAATACATGGAAATCAAGATAGATGATTACAGTGAGTAGCACTTTTCCTCTATCTTATTTTTCTTTTTAACTACTATTGCTGTGGAATGATACAGTTGTCTTGCCCAGACTGGCAGGAGGAAAACTGACTTTGGCTCTCAATTTACTCGCATAGTTAGCAAAGCAGTCTCTTAGGATGTGCTACGTAAGGAAGTTATTACCGAGACAGGATTTGATGAGAATGGAGTTAAAGAAAAGCAAAATGATAGGATTGGGTGTTGTTGTGTTTTTTCTTTTTTTCCTTTTAAAATTTTCTTTGCAGATGAAAATCCAGTCTGGGAAATGACACAGTGTGGTGCTCCCATTGTTCAGGGCATTTGCCATAGCTCAAGTGGTTTATTATCTAAAATGGGTGTGAAGTAGAATAGTGTATGTGCTTGTTGGCTACAGCTGGGACTGCCTTTCATTGTACTATATTGAACCACAGTGAATGAACCTGACTGCCTCTTGAAGTCATTCAGGAGTCTTTGAGAAAGCCAAATTATTTGATAGGGCTGGAAAAAAAAAAAAAAAAAAACAGCTTTTCAACAAAAGCCAAGAGAGATTTCATCTGGAGTGAAGAAAACAGAAAAATGGAGCAGTTTATATCAGCATCTAGCACATTGTTTGCACCATTTGTGTAATTGTTTCCCACGTATCTGTATGCCAAAGGGGACAAAAAGAAAGAAAACCCAGTGGCAAACAGTTAAAGTGTAGGCATTCTCTGCCTGCCTCTATAGCTGCAACTGAAACAACCTAAAAAGCATCTGCTCTGGTCATAAGCAGATAGAATACCTGGCAAATCCACATATTCAGGCTTGTGCAGTTGCTCACCAGAGCCCTAGTCTGTGTGTGTGGCAGTAAGTCTAAAAACTAACACAGAACCTGGATTAAAATGATCCATTTGGATTTTGGCATTTCCCATGCCTAAAAGCAGCACACCTTTCAGGTAGGGCATAAAAAATTGAAGGCAGGGGGGATGGCAGGTTACTGATCTCAACCATTACCAGGTGTTAAAAAAGGCTCAAAGGCATTTGAAAGGGATAATAATGGCTCCAAAATGTTCTGCTTGCCACACCAGTATTAGGAGTTCATTAAATAACACTTCCAGGCCTCAAAGGCAAGAGAAGGAAGCTGGTGAAAAGATGATGCCTATCCCCTGCATCAGCCGACTCAGTGGTAGTGGGAGCTCATGGTGACTAACTCAGATTCAGTCTTACCTGCAGATATCACTGACACTGGGTTCTGCTCCTTTAACCAAATGCATACAATAAATACAAGTGAGCTGTTTGCATGTCCTGCCTGTGTCTTCATGGCCTTGGGCTGAACAGCCCTGGGAACATTGCAAGTGGTGCTTATTTATATTTAAAGTCAAGCGATGGCCTTTTGGGCTGTCCCTGGGCCATTGATCCAATTTGCAGGCCATTAGCATTCAGATGGAATAACTAATTAGGCAGAGTGTCAGACAGTGATTGCAAAGCAATCCACTTAAACCGCGCAGCTAATGTGTGTATTAATCTATTGAAAATGCTCCTAATACCGATTTAATTGCTGGGCCTTTGCTAATCTGGATTGTAGTTAACATTTTAAATATAAATGTGCTCTCTTTGGTGCGGAAGGCATTCATACGGGAGTGGTTCAGCTGTCAATACAAGGCCATCGAAAGTAGTTAAAGGAGCTGTGGTGAGAGTCCCCATGCCATAGGGACCTTTTCCACTTTTGTTGATTTGGAGCCAGCCAAACCATGCAGCCTTAAGCACAGTTGCCTCCTGTTTTAGAGTACCATTTAGGCTCCCTAAAAATCAGGTTTGAAACAGATGTTTCTCTGCCAGTCTTCACACCATTACAGCAAAAAAAAAAAATAATCCCATTCTCCCGTCCAGTACACCATACTTAATTGGGTCTTAAATTATCATCCTCCTCACCTCTTTCCTCCCTCCTCTGCTCCCTGAAATATTGATTTCTGGCTGTGTCACTCATACAGCTGCCAAAAAGGAAAATTATAGCTATTGCCAGATGTTAATTGAATGCTGTAAAAGTGACGCGTGACTGAGCAACACACTCTCTTCTCTCAATTTACATTTCTTGTCACCTCAGCTACTATAAAATGATCTTTTCATTGGCAACAGCTGTGTTCCTAAGGTGTTATTTACCAGCACGTCCGATGAAATGCTGTGTTGTTCCTGTTCATAAGCAGCCGAAGCACCAGAAATATGTACTATCATTATGTTGTTTTTCCTACACTAAAGACACGCTGTCATTTGTTGTTTTCTTGCCTAGAATTACCAATGCAGATCCTAAAGCCAGCGACGTTTTCAGACATGGCACACTATCCCTTGCTTTTAGTTGTGTAAGTTTTCACTCTTCTTTTGTTTCTCTTCACATTATTATGGCAGCATGGAAGTTTCGATCATAGCCAGAGCCTTTTAAGATATGACACAATGAGTCTGTTAAGCACCAAAGTCCTCCACATTTCCCTTCCAAATGGCTCACATGGGGAAAGAAAAGATGGACATTGATTTTCATTAATGCGATCACATGGTTTGGTGACCTGAGTGTTTGACCTGGGCATGCAGGAGAGTTAGCATCAGGGATCTCAGCTCTCCATGGTTTGCAGAAGTATTTCAACAAACCTCATGCAAAAGAGAGGCTTGTCTCCATCCAAAGCAGGAGCTATGTCTGCTGGGACACCGTAGGAAAGGGATCATCCTACTTTCCTTCTTTGTGCCTTTTGAAGATCTCCACGATTTTAGCATTTATATTAGGCAGGTAGAATTTACTCTCTTTATGGGTATCTCTTTATGCAACATTTAGTAATAATAATTTTCAGAACTATGTTTTTTTCTGGAAATTTGGAAAGAATCCAGGGGAAGGAATTGACTGACCTTGGAGACACCTTCCTGGCCCGCTGCATCCTGCTGTATCACTTGCTCCCTGCCAGGGGATGCCCTGCAGCAGGGAAGCCCCACGTAGGAGTGAGAGCCTCTTAGAAGTGAAAGAGGTAGATGAATGCCTGAATGCCACGCCGCACTTCCTTCCATGAAGGACAAAAACACTGCAATAAGCACACCATTACATCACAGAATTACTGCAGAGAAAATGTGCTTCATTAGACAAGCGCTCGAGGAAGATTGGTACTCATCAAGCTAACAGCACTTGATTAGGCTGCCTCTGAAGCTGAATGCGCCTGGGTCTCGTCTAAATAAATGCAAATGACTGAAGTCACATGAACGTTAAAAACCTGCAATGAGTTGTCTGATGTTCCCAAGAACCTCCTAGAAAGGACAAGAATTGGGTGGAAGTGCCTGCAGCTCTACAGTCATCCCAGCCTAAAATATTATTTCTCATCACCATCACCTCTTGTTTTTTCTGGGCTGTCTGGCAGAAGTGTGCTCAGTATTTCTTGAGGCAGTGCCCTTATGCAGGCTCTGAGCAGAAGGTTCAAAAGGGAGTCTTGTCCATATATTCCCCTTACCTTGGGCCAACCTGGGCATTTCTATGCTCTTGATTTTAGCACTTCTAGAAGTGTTCTTGCCCTCTGCACTTCCCTCAATGGGAGGTGACAGACATGATTGACAGCTCCGTCTACAGCCAGTCAAGAAGCTGATGGGAGAGGGGTGGTCTGTGTGGGGTGAACAGTCCTGTGATAAATGAAACTCAGACACCTGACAGTGAAGGGAGGATGAGTGACTGCAGGCTTCAACCAATGTGTCTTGGCAACACCCAAGCCAGGCCCCTTGCAGCAAAGCTGCCACCAGAAATACCCCATATTTGGGAGTTGTAGAGGTGTAGATACAGATTACAGTCAGAGATAGCAGAGAAGTAGATAGGAAAACTCCACTGACTTCTGCATAACATCTCATCCCCACAACAAACAATGGCTCTGGGAAGGGATTTGGGCTCCCGTTTACTGATGTTGTCTTTGCTTCTTGAAGCACTGCACCTTTTTGTGATGCCCGTTTGTGTTTCAGGGATGGGACACCAGGCAACCAGATTGTAACGGAGAGGTTTGAGGTGACGTGGGAGAGCGTGATGGTCAGCTTGCACAATGCCATCGTGTTGAAGTTCGACGGCCGTGGGAGCGGCTTCCAAGGCACTAAACTATTGCACGAGGTTAAGAGGAGGCTGGGCCTTTTGGAAGAGAAGGACCAGCTGGAAGCTGTCCGGTGAATGACACTGTTCTTGAGGAACGACTTGAAGAACTTAAATTAACAGAGGGGAGATTTAGATTAGGTGTTAGGAGGACATTCCGTACTCCAGGGGTGGAGAGGCACTGGCACAGGCTGCCCAGAGATGTGGATGCCCCATCCCTGGAGGTGCTCCACACCAGGTTGGATGGGACTTTGAGCAGCCTGATATGGTGAGAGTGTCCTTTCTCAAGACAGGGGCTTGGAACTGCGTGATCTCCAACCCAAGCCATTCTTTGATTCAATGAACTTAATTAATTATTAATAACTACTCCAAGGCTGGCATTAGTCCTGCTTCTTTCAGCAGTATGTAAGGTTACAGCACGAGGGAAGGACAGTATAGTCCCGTGGCTATGACCAAATGATAGCATGTGAGAGAGGGAGCTTGTGCCAGCCAGCACAGATGGAGGAGAACAAGTTTAAAGAGCTAAATTAGAGCACACTTATCTGTGTCACATGTTCAAAGCCTATTTATTTTTAGCTCTGTACAGTCATACAGCTGCAAACAAGTAAGCTGGAATATCAGCTCATAGATTAATATTTTGCTGGACTTGCAGTGGGAGAAAATGTATGTCTTTAAAACTTTACGCTTTTTAAAGACTTTTTAAAGTGTAAAATTCTAAATACCAAGTCCTGTCATATTGTTAAATTTACTCTGTGCACAGTCACACTAAAAAAACCACCAGCATGGTGTGATAGCTACGGCTTTATTATGACTTTCAGAGGTAGGGCTCTGCTATGCCTAAGGGAAAAGTGTTTTTAACTCATAGTTTCTCCCCTCATATTCTAGGACAATGCTGAAAGAACATTACATTGATAAAATGCGAGTCGGCGTGTTTGGGAAGGTGACTTTTTTCTGTTACTTCTCTGCACTGTTTTAGTTGGCTGATGAGGTTAAGCAGCTGAGCTAAATCCTGGTTGTGTTAATGGTGCTTTTTGTTATTACTTATTTTTGGGATAGACAGCTTCTTGCTCAGAGATGTTGATGGTGAAAGCTTTTGTTTTATCAATGTATTCATCAATGTGTGCAAATTAACTTCAGAGTGCAGAAAGTTACTATTTGTCAGAAAAATGCTGTCATCATTAATTACTTTTTGCCCTTGCAAACTTTCATTTCATGTTCAGCGTGTCCCTTAAGGCTTATGGCAGTGTGGGCAGATCTAGCTTGTGTTGTACAAATTCTCAGCACCAGTACTGATTTCTGAGCTGACTCACACCCCAGCGTGTGCCCAGCTGGGAAACAGCAATTGCAAAGTACACACAATTTGAAATGAGGATGGGACTGTGAGTAGAAGCTGTTGTGAGAGATACAGGCTTAGAGTGAGTGATGAGAGCTGCACATACAGCAGCATCTCTGTGGGGAATGGTTAACAGGCTGACAGCAGACACCAAAATTATGATGTCCTTTTTAAATAAGGAAATGCTGAGATGATATTTTGGAGAGGTTATATATCTGAGCAGCTCTACAGCCATGAAGTGGGTTAAGAAGAGACAGATTCTGGAGTCAGAGGGGCACACAACCCTCTGACTTCAGCAGAGTGCAGCAAGTGCAGAGCTCATCCTCAGCCATGACCATGGAGACGTCCCTTGCTCCGAGCTTCTCCAGGATCATGTGCCGAGGGCTCTGCAGCAGCCCTCAGAGGTTCCTGCAAGGTCTCAAGTGCCGTGTTCTGTATTCAAAAACAAGGTGTCACTGCAGGACTGCTGATGTCCCTGTCCTGTTTGTGTTCCAGGACTATGGTGGATACCTGAGCACTTACATGCTTCCAGCTGGCGAAGAAAACCAGGTGTTTGCGTGTGGAGCTGCTCTTTCTCCACTGACAGACTTCAAACTGTATGGTAAACACCATCCCAGAGCCCACAGACCTTCCCGCTGACCACAGATGATGTGTCTACCCTACCCTTACGCAGTTTTCTTCTCTTTCTTTCCCAAGATCCTGCTTGTTTTACATTATATGTCTTCTCAAGACTAGCTATAAAAACTATCAGCTGCTTTTACCATCCATCCTCTGCCACCAACCTGTACCACTGTCTTGAACATTATTCTTTACCTGACCCATCCCTCCACAGGAACTGCAGTGCAGTGCCCATCCTGTGCTGGTGATCCCAATAGTTTCCTCCTGATGATACCCCATGCACACAGTGGTCCTTTCGCTCAGGGTCACCACTTCCCTTTGCACTTAGTGTCAGTGAAATCAGAAAGCCAGTCATGTTAAGCACTGCAGTTATCCCAGAGAGCAGCAGGAGCTTGTAGTTATGGAGTCAGTCCCTTATGAAAGGGACAAAACATGGCACTCCTCCTCTTGTATCTCAGTTGCAATAATTCATCTGTTACTGATAAAGAAACTATAAAGGCATTGTGATAATGAAAGCCTGTGATGCAGTACATATCCTGATCATATTTTCAAAAACTGTTTGAAATTAACACATTAAAACTTCAGCAGAAAATAAACACTTTTTTTAGCATCTGCAGTATTTAACTAAGGAGCAACAATGTACTCAGATATGACTGCAAGGTAATGTTTTCTTTATTTCTTTTCAAGCTTCAGCATTTTCTGAAAGATACTTGGGCTTGCACGGGATTGATAATAGAGCATATGAGGTAAGTGCATGGACACTACATTTCCCTGATAAAATGTGAGAGGGGTTTTAACTCTTCCTTCATGTGTTTTCTTCTGGGGAAGGACCAAGAACATGCAATGGACTCACAAGTAGAACTCTGTAATTAAGAGGCAGGAAGGTATAGTTAAGTCTGCTTACTGCCTTTGTCATCTTCACAGTAATAGTGGATACTTTTTTTTATTGATTAACCTTCATGTCCATCTCTCTGCACTGGGTAAACATAGATATTCCAGTTTTACCAATTGAAAGAACTGAGGCTGAGGAACTCAGATTCACCAGTGTAGTCACAACCTCCATCCAAGTTCAGCCCAATGGTCTTGCCATTTTTATACCTTCTAAGACATAAATTCTGATCCTTTTTCTTGAGGCAGACAGCTTTGGCACACTGCAGTGGAAGTTTTTTCATGGTTATCTAGATTTCAAATTCACTGTCTCTCAGATTTTGCATGGATGATCTCTAGTTCATGGCAAATTCTTTTTGCTCTTTTAGGAATTTAAAGGTAGATCAGTAGTAGCAAAAGCAAGCAAAACTATTGAAATTAGAAATTTAATAGAAATTAGAAATTAGAACTTTAATTGCCACTTATTCTTTGTGCACTGAAAAGTTGGCTTTATCAAGGAGCAGACTTTGGCCTCTTCAGGTTTCTTCTTGGTGTAGTGACGTAGAATAAAACCCTGAAGGGAAGAGGAGCCAAAGTTGGTTGATGCTCAAGGATCATCTCCTCCAAGCTCAGGAGGACAATGTGTGCATAGCATTGGTCAAAAAGGGAAGAGCCACTGATGAAATCTACCTCACTTGTGCAAAGCATTTGACACTGTCTTGTATTATATCCTTGACACTAAATTGGAGAGATACAGATGTGATGGATGGACCTCTCAGTGTGTAAGGAATTGGCTGGATGTTTGCATTCACAGAGTTGCAGTCAGTGGCTCAGTGTCCACGTGGAGACTAGTGAATCTCCCCTTCTACTCTGTTTTGTGAGACCCAGTGCTGCGTCAGCCCTGGGGCCCTCAGTGCAAGGACATGGAGCTGTTCAAGTAGGTCCAGAGAATGCCACAAGGATACTCTGAGGGCTGGAGCACCTCCCCAGTGGAGACAGGTTTTCAGCCTGGAGAAGGGAAGAGAAGGCTCTGGGGAGACCTCATTTCAACTTTCAGTACCTAAAGGGGAACACAGGAAAGCTGGGGAGGAATGTAGTGATAGGACAAGTGGTAAGTGCTTTGAACTGAAGGAGGGTAGATTTAGATTGGGCATTAGGAAAAAAATCTTCACAATGAGGGCAGTGAGGCACTGGCACAGGCTGCCCAGAGAAACTGTGGGTTCCCCATCCCTGGTGGTGTTATGGGTCAGGTTGGATGGGGCTTTGGTCAGTCTACTCTAGTGGGAAGTGTCCCTGCCCTTGACAGGAGGTGGAACTGCATGGACTTCAAGGTATCTTCCAACCCAAACCATTCTGTGATCCTATGACTTGGGATAATCTGCTAGGAAGAGCATTTGAGCTCATTACAGAGCATTGCACTCTACCAGGCATGGCCCCCAGCTGATACACATCTCCTTTTCGCCACAGTTGGACCACAGATTGTTTAGGGAATAAGAACTGCTCCTATCCTGTGAACAGTCCATGAAGTTTATGGAAGTCATATCAGTAAAGACCAGATGTAGACCCCAGAAAACCTGTACTGTCCCACACCAAGGTGCAACTGAAGAAGCAGAAATCAGGGAATAATATGAAGGAGAACAGAGTGCAAGATGCTTGGATATACTGTCAAAAAACTTTCCTAAGGATGAGAGAATTCTTTCTCTCAAGCAAGGATATCAGGATGACCGGAGTCAACTCTTGCAAAATTTGCAAACTCTCGTTAAGTCCATACAGAGTGTAGTATTTGCAGTCATTCCAACTACTGTGCCCCTTGTGCACTGGGGTGTTGTCTGGGGGCTAAAGCATTCACAGCAGTGAATTCTTGAGAACCTCCTTTGGTCCATCTGAGCTCATCAGTGCCAGCTTTCACACCATACCTAAGTCACCGCTGCTCACTGAACCACTTTTAGCACATGCAATTGGGCACCTTTTTTTGTCAGTGTATTTTATTCACTGGAAATTCACTTTGACTTTTTCTACATGTTCTGCAGTTAAGGCTTTCAGTGAGCATTAAAGTATATAATATAAAATATATAAAGCTGAGGGTCTCTGACCTCTTCCTGCTGCTGGTGCTGAGCATGGAAGGAGCAGTGGGGGTCTATTTTACCTCTCGAATGATTCAAGTGGCTGAGAGAGTGTGCTGTGCTGGTGTCTGCTTGTTATCCATGTGACAGAGTATCAAATGGAATTAAGTGCTTCTATTCCCCCCATATGAATTGCTAATTTCTTGCAAGAGTTTTAATCTTATGGCAACCTTTACCTTCACAGATCACCAAATTAGCACATAGAGTCTCATTACTGAAGGAACAGACATTTTTGATCATTCATGCTACTGCTGATGGTAAGTTAGACCATCACTGGAGTTCGTTATGTATTTGAGATGGCTTTGATTTTTCTTAATTAAATTTGCCTCTTTAATGATTGTAATCTGTTTCTACAGAAAAAATCCATTTTCAGCATACTGCGGACCTTATCACACACCTAATTAGGGCAAAGGCTAATTACAGCTTGCAGGTACAGTATATGTTTCCCTTTTTCATATTCTCAGTCTGAACTCAAACTGCTGTTATGAAACAATCTTTGAAAAGCCTCTTGCAAATATAACCCAGCAGTAGAAACAGAATCAGCTTGTAATGTGTTCCCGTGTATTCACGTGCTAACTTGATGTCACTGTTTTGGTTTGGACAGTTGTTGGACAGTTATTGAATTACAGTAAATTACATTTTGCAAGGAGTATCTCTAAGGAATTGATGCCTGCTGTCTTTCAGTGGGAACAACAGGCTGAAATCAGGATGAATTGCAGATATAAAGGGCTCTAAATTAAATCAACTGGAAAAGTTAGGGAGAGAAATGTTTCTCAAATCTGACATCCCCGAGGGACACACACCAGTCTGGAAAGCCCCTCTTCCTGCTGAGTTACAGCTCTGATTTGCTGAACCCACATCCATGTCAGTGGTGCCACGGCTTTCCAGAGAAGCCCATCCACATATGGTGGGATGGTCCCTGGCCTCTTCCAGCTGCTGAGCCACAGCCAGGAGAGTGCCAGAAGTCGGGGCTACCATGGTATGGACTGCAGCTCTCAGTATAGATGGTTTTATTGCAGTGCACAGACACGACTAACACTTGATCTACTGAATACCAGCTCCCTCTGGCTGCATTTCTGCAGAGCTTCACATGAACTCTTATCAGGTTCCAAAGGCAGTAGGATGAAGCACAGACACTGGAGCTGTGGAAGGAGCCTGGCAGGGGTTAGGTGGGTGCTCAGAGGAATGAAGGTCTTGTGCACATTCACAGTGCAGAAGCATTGGTGCTTCGGAGCTTGAAGGCAGCCATGGAGTAGGTGCCCCTTAAGGATTTATTGAGGAGTGAATGGAGGCATCAAGGATTTACGGTGTGGATCAAGGCACTCAGAGCAGCAGTGGGACCCCTCAGTCCTACCTGCAAGGATTCAGCCCAAGAGGCTTGTTGCTTTTTCACTTCAGCGTGTGCAGAAGTTACTTACTGGGTGGTTTGGTTCTGCTTTGCTTGAACTTCTTCAGAACAAAATTAAATGGAACACCCACCTACAAAAATGTTCCTTTTGGTTCAAGTGTGCACTCAGAGCACTGGATTAACCTGGGCCTTGCGGCAACCACTGGAAGATGTGATGCTGAGGGTGCTGAGTGCTCAGTTCCAACGCTTTAAGCTTCTCACTGTGTATTTCCTTGCTTCTTTGCAGATTTACCCTGACGAAAGCCATTATTTCAGCAGCCCAGAATTAGAACAGCATTTGTACAACTCCGTTGTCAACTTCTTTGCATCGTGTTTCCAAGTTCAGGACAAACTCCCAATAGCTCCACTGAAAGAAGAGGAGGACGACGATTAACCCTGTGTGTCTGTGCTAAGCACAAGGCAGATCTCTCTAACAATATGCAACTGGATCATTTTCCTGAAGAAAGAGATGTTATGTTGTTAGCATGTATTTAAAGAAAACTGAAAGCAGTTCCTCTGCTTTACTTGACAGCAACTCCTTCCTAGATGGAAGAACATTAAGCATGGTGAACTCAGCAGAAACTGCTGTCTGAAATTAACTCATCACAACCAACATCTTCTTTTCCTTTCCTCTTTTTTTTCATTTTTCTCTCCTTTTTCTTTGCCACAAAGTGACTTCTGGTGTGAAAGTGGAAAGATTTTGGACTTGAAGGAACACCCCACAAAACCACTTCGAGGATCGGAAAATGTAATGTCCCTTTGCATTCAAGCAATCAAGCCATAGCCCTGAAATCCATCATTTGCATTACGTTCCTATAGTTAACATCACACTGTGTCAAAAAAAAAAATCTAACCTAATACACAGAAAAGATGATAGCACAATTATTTTAAAGGATACTGATTCGTGCATACTTGCCTGCTCTTTCCCATGATCAAAAGGTTTGCATTTGCTACAGGACATACAGATTCAGTTGTACAGAGTGTCTCTGTAGTTACGCTGATGTTTACCTTCCTGTAATTATTTCTTAATTTTGTATAGCTTTTACTTCTGTTTTCATTTTTTCTCATGCTTACCTTATTAGCTTCTGAGCTTATTCTGGATGAGGAAAAAACATATCAGGAATTAGCCAACCCTCTTCAGGCCTTAGAGATCTGGAGAGGCAATGAGGGTCAGGGTAACCAGCCATTAAAAAATCTGTTACACTAAACAAAGAAAATCTCACTCTTGTGTATCTGGCACAGCCTTTACTCACAAGATTGAGCATTTTCTTTGTCTGCCTTTAAAAATACACACATTAATAGCCTGAATCAGATTAACATTGTGACATGTTTACAATACTAAAGAAAAATATGTGATGGTCACAGCTCTTTTTTTTTTTTTTTTTTTTTTTTTTAATTTCTGGTTGGCAGCCTGTTGGGAGAACTAGGCTAGATTAGGTTTTGGCAGCAGAATTTGTGGCAGATACTTTTCAGATCATCTCATAAAGCCATTTAAACAGAACCAGTATGCCCAGATTTATTGCACATGCTGCCTGTGGCTCAGTTTTACTCCAGGTCGATGATTAGTGCATTCCAAAAACGTTTGGTTATCTCTTCTGCTCGCATGAGTTTTGCCAGGCATACTAGATTAAAAAAAAAATAGTAACAGTTTCTGCTTTAAAATATCTATCATTTCTACACTGTGGAGCAAAGCAACTTTTTAAACTTCTTGTGAAAATATTTCAGTCATCAGAAGGAAACCCAACGCTCATGTGTTGCCATTTTCCCACCCGATAAGAATTTCGGCTAGTGTCGCTCCTTGTAAAATACTCTGACCAAATGTACAGCCAGTATTAGTACTGTATATTTCATTTTGTTGTATATAAAGGAATGTAAGTCAGTTATTTGTCAGGTCCCCGATCCAATATTAGTCTTGTGTTCAGCATGCATGCGATAACACTTCTTTGCTGATCAGGACTCTTTAGAAGTACTAGCTTGGAAATATAACAATTCATGCAATTTCTTTTCTCGTTTTGACAGCTTGAATGTCAGTGCCAGTTTCTACTTTTGACATAGTACTGTGGGTAAACTCACATCCTGACAGCAAGGATGATGTTTCCATTGTGTTCTTCAGTGTGTCTTTTTTATTACCGTTATTTTAAGCTTCGAATGTTGGTTGTACTTTGACCATCATAACAAGATATACAGATAAACCACAGAAGTTGCTTAGTTTGGTTCAATTATCCTCTTTAATTTACAGTGCATCGACATTGTGTGAACAGGAACTGCAGTATAAACCTGCTTTATCCGGCAAAATGCCAAATAGACAATAAGAATGCTGCGTGTCCAGATTTTGCTACACTAAACAGGCCCAGCGGCCTCAAATGAACTTGACCTGAGAAATGTAAAAATCTGCTCTGTCCACAATCTTTTGTAGAAAGAACTTTAGGATGTGGCATGGTAGTGTTTGTTCATTCATGGAATAAAACATTATTTTACCACCCCGGTTGCTACGTCTGTTATTGAAAGTATTTATGTCAACGTTGAGGGTCTGGAAGTGCTGTTCCTGGTTGAATTGAACCCAAACTCCTGATGAAGATTAGCTAAATGAAAACAAGCCTGTTAGCTGCTACCAACCAGTCAATAAACTATTGTGGGTATTTTAATCTTTGTTGCCAGCAAAGCCAGAAATAAGAAACTTCAGTAGTGTTACAGATTGCACTGGTACAAAATAGCTTTGCTAATATTTGGCCTTATTACCTAAATGTAACTAATATTTTTTTAGTTGTCCAAACAAATTGAGCTTATGCCCTCAACTGGCATTTCTGATGCCATAATGTTCAACTGTAGCATCCTGAAGCAGGATAGAGTTAATGAGCAGTGTCCTACTAATTCAGGAGGAAGCCACGGAGGGAAAAATGAGGCATTGCTGGCAGCTAATTAACAAAGCCAGGCAACCAGCCATGATTGTAATTGTCTGTGGGTTTGAGCTTGGAGCAAACAAACCCATCTGAGTTCTGTTCATAAACTCTCGCCAGGCAAAGGCTGCATCTGAGTGTTGGAAAGGAAGAGCATGAGTGAAGGAGAAATGATACATGGGATTGTTACTGGAGACCAGTGGAGATTGCTGTTAGCAATGGGGAAATATGGGCATCTAATATGTGAATCCAAAGGAAAGATAATGATGCTGGAACCCAGAGGGGGCTGTGCTGGTACCAGGAGAGGTGCTCGCATACAGCTTTTTCTCTCCACCTCATGTTGTCACACTGATGTGTACTCAGCACGTCAGTGGAGGTCACTAGATTTTTCAGTGTTACATACATGGTCCAAGGGCACATCTGCCTTTCCTGGGGCTCTGGCTTATCTGGCAGGTGTGCCTCAGGGAGGGTTGGAGTGAGGAGTCTTTCCCGTTTGCCCTGAGTAAATGTAGTCTCCTTTTGGTGTTCTTTCTTACGTGGACTTCATATGTGCTTTCTATTTGATATGGAATAAGAAGAGACTAGAGAGAGAGAGAGAGAGAGAACATAGAAAGAAAAGCACAAGGTGTTAGTTGCAAAATCCTTAATCATTACCTCACACTGATCCACCTACTTACCAATCTGTATTTTCCTTTCTCTTTTCAGGCTCCATCTCAAAGGCTCCCAGCAGAGCTCAGGGCACTTGCTAAGACCTGAACCTTCTTCCCACTTCACCTTTCTCTCTTTTCCCAATTCAGCCTGGTTGGAATCTGAAAACAAATCCAGCATCCTCTGGGATACTGGGGAAACAAAATCAAAAAAAGAAGCATGATTAGCTCTCCCAATTAGTCATAGCCAGATTCAGTTCTTTATTTTGATAGACAATTCATGTTTGGCCAGCACTCTCAGCTTGGCTCTTAGTGCTTTGCTGGGAGCTCTCCTGCTGCCTGGTGCTGGAGGGAGAATTCCTGCCCCTCCCTCCTCTGTAGAAAGCAGCCACAGTACAGAGGAGATGTGGCTGCTGCTTTCTCTGGGCTCCCCTTGCAAAACTGGAAGATGCAGGAGGAGGGTAGGGTAGGGTAGGGTAGGGTAGGGTAGGGTAGGGTAGGGTAGGGTAGGGTAGGGTAGGGTAGGGTCAGATCCCATGGGGTGTTGATTCATCTAGCCCCGCTCTCGTCTCTCCAGTAGGGATGGGGAATTCTTCATTTTACATCTTTTTAATGCGATGTCTACCAATAAATAGAAAGATAATCACTCTGTGATGGGGTTCTTTGTCTACCACAGGCCTCTGGTGAGTATGGGCAAGAGATGGTACTGGTGGGTGTCCTTGTGGCACCAAGCACCACAGAGGGCTGGATGTGGTCAGCTATGTCCTCTGGCAGGCAGAAAATACAGACTTCTTCCTTGGAGACAGTCAAAAGACTTCTGGGTGTGCTCCAGGTGCTGCTCCAACCTGCTCAGGTTACCCCCAGAGGTGNCTCGCCAAGCAAAGGCTGCATCTGAGTGTTGGAAAGGAAGAGCATGAGTGAAGGAGAAATGATACATGGGATTGTTACTGGAGACCAGTGGAGATTGCTGTTAGCAATGGGGAAATATGGGCATCTAATATGTGAATCCAAAGGAAAGATAATGGTGCTGGAACCCAGAGGGGGCTGTGCTGGTACCAGGAGAGGTGCTCTCATACAGCTTTTTCTCTCCACCTCATGTTGTCACACTGATGTGTACTCAGCACGTCAGTGGAGGTCACTAGATTTTTCAGTGTTACATACATGGTCCAAGGGCACATCTGCCTTTCCTGGGGCTCTGGCTTATCTGGCAGGTGTGCCTCAGGGAGGGTTGGAGTGAGGAGTCTTTCCCGTTTGCCCTGAGTAAATGTAGTCTCCTTTTGGTGTTCTTTCTTACGTGGACTTCATATGTGCTTTCTATTTGATATGGAATAAGAAGAGACTAGAGAGAGAGAGAGAGAGAGAACATAGAAAGAAAAGCACAAGGTGTTAGTTGCAAAATCCTTAATCATTACCTCACACTGATCCACCTACTTACCAATCTGTATTTTCCTTTCTCTTTTCAGGCTCCATCTCAAAGGCTCCCAGCAGAGCTCAGGGCACTTGCTAAGACCTGAACCTTCTTCCCACTTCACCTTTCTCTCTTTTCCCAATTCAGCCTGGTTGGAATCTGAAAACAAATCCAGCATCCTCTGGGATACTGGGGAAACAAAATCAAAAAAAGAAGCATGATTAGCTCTCCCAATTAGTCATAGCCAGATTCAGTTCTTTATTTTGATAGACAATTCATGTTTGGCCAGCACTCTCAGCTTGGCTCTTAGTGCTTTGCTGGGAGCTCTCCTGCTGCCTGGTGCTGGAGGGAGAATTCCTGCCCCTCCCTCCTCTGTAGAAAGCAGCCACAGTACAGAGGAGATGTGGCTGCTGCTTTCTCTGGGCTCCCCTTGCAAAACTGGAAGATGCAGGAGGTGGGTAGGGTAGGGTAGGGTAGGGTAGGGTAGGGTNAAAAAAATAATTTTGGCTGTACTCTTTCTCCAGAGTAATGTTTTTCCCAGAAAATGGATTGGAGCAATTCCTCAGACTTGAATCTCAAGCCTGACACCGTCCCACCTGCATTTCAGTCGTAACATAGCATCCTTGGGCTACCAGGGAAGTGTGCATGTGGAAATGAGGCTTTGGTCTTTGTTACTTTTTGGCATCCTCCACCTAATTCAGATCCAAAGAAGAGAGAGGCCACAGCTGGTTAGCATGGGAGGAAATCTGGTGATGCTTTTGTGGAGGAAATGAGCAAGCAATATCCCAGCATTGGGTGGAAACTCAAGCCAGCAGTGTGTTTTATTTTGCATCTTTATCTGCTTGGGGGGCTGCAGTTCTTGAAGAGATGTTTTGTTGAAGGTAGATACCCTGAAAACCTTATAGATTCATAGATACATTAGGTTGGAAAGGACCTACAAGATCATCTAGTCCAACCATCCTCCTATCACCATCCCTACCCACTAAACTACTAAATCAAATCCCTTAGCACCTCATCTAAACGCTTCTTGAACAGCGCTAGGGATGGTGCCTCAACCACCTCCCTAGGCAGGCCATTCCAGTGCCTGACCACTCTTTCAGAGAAAAAATGTTTCCTCAAATCTAATCTAAATCTTCCCTGGCGCAACTTGTGGCCATTCCCTCTTGTCCTGTCATTAGTTATCTGGGAGAAGAGGCCGACCTCCTCCTCACCACAATCCCCCTTCAGGAAGTGGTAGAGTGCAATAAGGTCTCCTCTGAGCCTCCTTTTCTCCAGACTAAACAATCCCAGCTCCCACAGCCGCTCCTCATAAGACTTGTGCTCCAG
>VXAB01010896.1:32351-54821 GCA_013399175.1 Odontophorus gujanensis | reverse complement strand
TATTCCTGCAGCAGCTCATGGGGGGCAGCTGGAAAATTTTGGCATGTTAAAATAAAAAAAAAAAAAAAAAAAAAAAGAGCTCAAGATCTCTCCAGCACTGCCCTCTGGGTACATGTGAGTATCCAGGTGGTTTGGAGGTACAAAGCAATTGGAATAACCCAAAGTACTGCACATGTGCATCCTCGCAGACTCTCTGTGGAATGGGTGATCTCATCTGAGAAGCAAAGCGAAAACTCTCAAATGACATTAGACCCAGGAACATGATAAAGTCAGGGCAGGCTAATTAAATGAGCAATGGCCCACAGTGTCTCAGCTCATTTGGGATTTTGCACTCACTGTGACAGACATCAAGAAGAATTTCTTCGTTTATACTGCAGCTGAATCTTAGGATCACACGAAATCCCTTCTGCCTAAACTGATCAGGTTCGGAGTCAGTCTCCTGCCACTGATGCTCAAATCTCCTCTCCTATTGCAGTATCTATCACAGGGTACCAATGAACCACGCTGACCTGTGAAGATAACAGAGCAAAAGCGGGGGCATCTATAGGTTAACATGTCAGCTGTGCTGGGTAACAGATGGTTGTAATGATCTGCTCCCTGATGTGATGGTACAGGTAGTAAGGTAAAAACATTGTGGAGGTGAGCCACAGAGAAGAATCATAGTTAAGCCTGGAGGTGGGAAGGAGGGAGAGAAAACAAACAGAAAATACTGTTTACATGTTGTATGGGAACTGTTGAATCGTGGCCTGAACCACTGATTGGTCACCTGAGGTGAGCACCGAGTCAGCCACAGGGGCACAGGTGAAGGTGATATACCTGTGTGATTGGAAGGGGGGGAGCCTGGCTCCACCTCTCCCCCAACCCCATTTAAGGGCTGACCACCACCAGGGAAGGATCTCTTCTCAGAGCTCCCTCCTGTATGGAGTCAATGGTAAGCCTCTGTCATCAGAAGGGTGAGCAACTCTCTTTTGCTATTTGTCTGTATACGATCTATATAGGCCTACTAAAATATACCATCTTCTGTACTATTTCCATTGAGTGCCATTCTTGGGGGGTATTTACCCTACACATATGTAGGGAGAAAACAGATCAAGGAAAAACAAGGAAAAAAAGTAGAATTTAAGATTCTAAGGACAAAGAGCTACATAACTACAATTGTTGAATTTTGCAACTTAGGGCAGTACTATAGCTCTTTCTTAGGCAATTTTTTTCTGTCATTTTGGAAACTTCACCTCTTCTGAGAACATAAAACTTCTACTTGAATTCTTTACAGCTGTGTTCCTTCCACCCCTATAATAGCAGTACTCACCTGCCCCGTAATTCTTTTCTCATGTCAAATGCTAGGCTTTTTATATTATCACAGTGACCTGTCAATACCTCTGCGGCAAAACTGATAACAAGACTTAACATTTTTATAGAGTGACATGTTTTACTTCAACGCTACGTGGGCTAGATTTTGATAACTTTATTTATAATGAAGAGTATCTTCCTCTGAGCGGTTTTCCTTATGGGATAAAGTGCTATCAATATCTGTCCCTTAAGTTTTAAATTAGAGGATCACACTTTATCAGTCAGTGAAATACCACAACCTTTGGGATAAGATGTGACAACAGTTTAGCAGAACATAACATTACTAACTGCTATTTAAGACAGAAAATGAAAAACACCACAGCCAGTAGAATGGGAAATTGAACCAGGTAATCAGTATTAATAGTACTGGGCACTGGCAAAACAACAAAATTAGAACTTGTATCCTTACAAAAAGTGACTTGTGAGAATGAACAATGAAATGTTGCCGGAAACATAATGTTTTTGTGTTTTCTGGAGCCTACTTCCACAAGTACTGTACCAGCTAGAACGGTATGTAGGATGGCTATATAGGGTAGATTAGTCAGAATGAGTATGCATCTTTTTCCCTGCAGTACTGCCTACATCCTGTCCAACTGCAAGCTGGGTTTTGGCAGCTGGTCAGTACTGGAACTGGGATGCTAGTTTCTGTAGCCAAGAGCAACAGTATTTTCTGTATCCCCGCGTCAAGATTTTTAGTCAGTGCTTTGGTGCTTTCCTCTTCTTTAAGTACTGCTTTCCTTGCTGCTTGTACTGAGGTGGTTATGCAAGATTACCTTGGTAAGAAGATGAATATGTGACCATCAGTATGTGTCTGGGTCATATTGCTCTGCTGTCTCCAGATATATCAACAGCTACAGTTGATGTTACAGCCCTGCCTGTGGCTAGATGTGTCAATTTATCCGTAAGACTCTGCCTTTTTGATTGATTGATCAGAACTATTGAACAAGATGGCTAAGGATAAGCAGACCAACTCTTCCACTGTTTCTAATAGACTCCCTGTTGTGAACTCTGCGCTGGAAAACTGGGTTTTTGGTGGTGACTAGGAAATAAATTTTCTGGTATAATTAGCCACTCATAATCAAGCTTGGCTGCATTAATTTATGTGTGGCCATCAGGTTAAATGAGGTGATCTTGACCCCCTACTCTGAATTGGTGAGAACTCACCTGAGTACTGCATCCAGACGTGGAGCCTTCAGCGCAGGAGAAGTGGAACCCAGAGGAGGGCCACAAAAATGATCCAAGGGATGGGACATCTTCTGTACAAGGACAGGCTGAGATAACTGGGGCTGTTCAACCAGGAGAAGAGAAGGCTGTGAGGGGACCTGATAGGGGCCTTTCAGTATCTACAAGGGGGCTATAAGAAAGTGGATAGACACTTTATTGGAGTCTGTAGTGATAGGACAAGAGGAATTGTTTTCAAGCTAAAAAGGGGACATTTATATCGTATACAAGAAAAAGTTTTGTTTTTCTTTTATGATAAGGTTTGTGAAACACTGGGACAAGCTTCCCAGAGAGGTGGTGGATTCACTGTCCCTGGAGGCATTCAAGGTCAGGCTGGAATGGGCTCTGAGCAATGTGATCTTGTTGTAGATGTCCCTGTTCATTGCAGAGGAGTTGGACTAGATGACCTTTAAAGGTTCCTTCCAACTCAAATGATTCTATGATTCCATTATTCTATGATTCTGTGTTGTCTGCTAAGCTGTATACCAAGTGGTGTGTGCTGGCTGGAGGATGACATTAGACAAGTGAGGACAAGGAAGTATTAAGAGTCAAGTGTGTAGAGAGAGTCAAAAAGACTGTGAATGCAAGATGAGGAAAAGGTTAGTGGTGGAGAAAGTTTTGAACAGTGAGGAGTAAAATGAGTCTAGAGAGCTGCAAGATGGATTAGGAGAGATCAAAGGCATCAGAGCCAAGAGGAAAGAAAAAGGAAGAAGAAAATAGTCAAGAAGATGAGACAGAATGATAAGATTGAAGAACAGAAACAATAGGGGAGTGAGGAAAAGCAAACAAACAGAAAGGAAGTGAGAGATTAAGACAGAGTTGAGAAAAGAAAATTCTGAAATACTCCCAGGCTGGAACCATGAAGGTCTGTCTGCTGACTGTTACAAAGGATTTTTAGCTTATCTTGGGTTTCTACCAGTTTAGGACACTGGCCTGGGGAGGAAATACATTGGGCAACAAATTGTATGGAATGCAAAGAAGTACAGGAAAAAGGAAAGGCAACAAAAAGTTAAACATACAAACTAGCATAAAATGAAGACAAACATCCTGAAGACTACTTTGTCTAACTGGACAGTGGAAATGCAGATTTCTACTAGACTGGCAGTTTACTGATCCATTTTAGAGTGCTTGTGTGGCTAGGCTCCTTGTGGTAATTAATTTCTGTATACTCCCCTGGTTGTAGTAAACCATCTTAAATTGGAGTTCTCTTAACTTTAGCTGGCAGATCTTGGCTGGTAGCAATAAAGTATGATTAGGAGCCCTTAATTAGACTTCCTAAAATATCGTGCCTGGATATTCACTGATTGTAAAATGGTTTGAAGTATCCAGTTTTAGAGTTTCCTTATGCAGGAGGCAAACTGTAGTGACTACTGCAGAAATGGTAACTGTAGAAATTCAAATATTTAAATCCAGTGAAATTTTCAGATGGAGAAAAGCAACACTCTCTATTTTTGTTCTCTGGGAGATGGTATGTTAATGTCAATATGAGAAAGATTTAAAGAGAGATAAAGGCGTTGCTCTTTGTTGCAGAAGTGTTTTGTTTGCAATTCATTTTCCCCATTGTCTTTTGTTATACCTTATCTGTAATTTAGATTTGTCATCACTGTCCTTATAGGGAATATTATATTGGCAATGGAATTATTTTTTTCTTTCCATCTCCCTTTCTCTTATCCACATTTCCAGCTTGGTGAATGCCATTTCCAGATGTACATTTAACCTTATCTAATATTCAGAGCTTACTTTTCAAGAACATAAATAAAAAACAAAGGCAACAGCATGAATTTGAATTAATAGTTAGATAGATGTGAGTCTTCATTCAAAAGTTTTCTCATAAATTGTGTTTTCTAGCAGGTTACTATCTCACATATGTTTTGCATAGTACCTAAGAGGAAGTGCCATCTACTGAGAGCATTAATTTAATAACAGTAATTAGTTCAAATACCTGACATAGTGTAAGCCTGTGCTGATCAAGGCATATGCTTAATTTCAATACATGATTCAGGGCTCTTGAAGATAATTGGACTGAATGCTAAAATGCTTTTAAGGTTGAAGATGGAGGTATATTTTAGTGCTGAATGCAATCTTTATTAAATGTACTAAGACCTCAGTACTGTTGGCTATGTTCTTCTTCACACTTGTAAAACGTTTTTTTTTTTTTTTTGCCAGTGCAAATCTGACAAACTCTTGGTCAGGAACTTTGTTCTGATTTCTTACCAGTGAAATCCATTAAATTCCACTGATAACATTTGGAATTATGGTCACATATAGATATAGTCACATGCTGCAGTAAATGGATGAATGAGCAATATGTATAACCTAAGGCTGCAGAATAGAGAATAACTGGTAAGAAAATGGAAATGTCCTTTTAATTTGTAGGTTTGCTCCCTTTTGCTTTGGTACTTGGCATTCTTTGCACTATGTGGAGAGTCAGACGGCACTACCATGTAATATACACCATACCATTCATACACACCAGCTTTACCAGATTAATGCATTCATTTATTTTACATTTGCACCATAATTATTGTGCTAAAAATCTAAGTCTTCTGTGACACGTGTAGAAAGCCACTTCCAACACCTTGCACTGGCAGAATCACACTTGGTTGAGGGGGATGCATGCTTCTGGTGTCACCAAGAATCTCTGTGTACCTGTACCCCTAAGCAGCCCATGTGCAGACTGTGAACCCTCCTGAGGCTTAGAAAAAACACTGTTTCACTTCAATCACTGCTGATCCTCAGTGTCAAATTCTTCCAATCTGAGCTACCCAGAGCAACAGCCTGGTAACTAAAATAAGCTATAAATAGAGGAAGTACAGTTTTGCATTACAACTATTTCTTTTCTAGTGAAGGAAGTACACTGAAGCAAACCAACATGATTTATGGATCAGTTATTAAGTTCAGTGCACATCAAATACTTAGTTCTGAAAAGTGCTGAGAAGCCACAACTCACATGGAACATACATTTGCTTCCAGCCTACAGAAAATGAGAGGAGGCTAATTGTGAGAGCTGAGGAAGCTGGCACTCAGCTTAAGTGGGTAGGGATTGGCTTGGTGACTAAATATCATCATCTTCCCAAATTGTTTCTGATCCAGTTCTTGTAATGACAGCTAAGCTTCCAAATCAAGTCAGAGTCAGCAATGCAAACAAGTTGGAGCCGTTCCTCTTCACAGTGCTTTTTGCCCTTCTCTGCTGTCCTCTGATGCCCTTGTTTCTGCTCCCCCTACCACATGCTGCCTCCCTCAACCCAACCGCCTGCCATCTTGGAGGATGCTAGGCCCCAGGCAGGCCATAATGCTGCTGCTCTGCAGCCCCAAGCACAGGAGAAGGAGGGAGGGAGTGTGGCTTCGCAGCTTCTTGGCAGACCAGCCAAGCCCCACTGCTTTCTGCAGATGTGTCATCAGGCACTTAAGCACATCCTGTGTTTCAGAGCTCAATTTTAATCTCAGAACAGCTGGGGAAGCAGCTTTTGGACATGTGCAGTCCTTCATGCTGTTATGTACTTCCAGTGGCAGCAGGAGGTGCTTGGGGATTAATTCTGTACCCAACCTGCTGCTCCTGGCTTAAGCCAGAGGAACAGTGCTCTCCTGGCCTGTGCTGTGGGGTTTTCACTGCCAAGCCTTCTTCCCAAGCCAGTTTTCCTTTCCTTGACTCTCCCCCTCTTTCAAACCTGAACATGGTAAGAAGGGCGAAGAGCAATGTTTGTCTCTTTTAAGTATTTTAATGTATTCAGAGGCTTGGTTTTGAATTCTTGAAATTGGTAGTTACAAAACTGAAGCACTGAGCAGTTCTGTCAAGTCTTAAGAAATTCATTTAGTCTCCTAGTTTGACAGCTTTTTACCAATCAAATATTGTTTCTTGGAAAGCCCACAATAATATATTTTGGGAAAAGTCTCAGTCCACAATGCTGCCATATTTGGTGGTGATGATGGCTGTGGCAGTGATGAACTTGAAGTATCCACTAGGTGATCAACCCTCCAATGGGGCTAAATATGAACTGAGGCCTTTTAAATCCTCTCCTCCCAACTATGTCCTTTATAGAAGTGAAATTTCTTCAATTTTTATGGAAATTTTTATTGGAAATTCACACTCATTTAAAAATATAACCAATTGCAATAAAACACTGCTTAACTCATGTTTTCTGTGAGGATTGCTTGCCTTATTGCTCCTATGACAACCAGAATATCACGTATCACCATATATATGGGCTTTTTTCTGACCCATTTAACAGAACTTGAACTTACAAGTTTAGTTGCATGGTTTTGGAATTCTATCTAAAGCAGCATGCTTGAATGCTGTATTTTCTAACTGAGGAAAAAAATATTTTCCTTGAATATCTTTCTGAGTAATTCATATTAGGGTATGATCTAATCTCTAGCTAAAAAAAAGCAACAAAAGGAATAACAGTTTTACAGGAGTAGGTGATAGATTCTAATTTTACACTTGTTATTGAAAATGTTTCTCTGAACTGAAGGGCCAGGGGGATAAATAGTATTCTTGAAGTCACCTTAGTTTAGCAAGAAATACGAGCACAAATACTTTTAGTAATTATGAATTTTGCTGTTACATCACTAAATTAGCCAAGTGACAAAATCGGCTGGTTGTTTGGCTAAAGACCAGAAAAAATTAATCTGAACCACTGATATTACTATCTCAGGGCAGTGCAAGGCTTTTAATAAACCACAGAATCAGACAGGGTAAAGCAGGAAAACGTAGCCACAAGCAACGTTTTGTAGGTGTTTATCACTTACAAACCATTTAGTAGATAGGTAAAAGAGGCATAAGCCGCAAGGAAAGTAAACAAGCCTGATGATGCATTGGCTGAAATCAACCAACATGAGTTTTATAGACTCCAAAAGGAAGAGTCTCATGAGAAGTAAACATAAAACTATAAATCTTTATAGATCAATGACTTTGGGAAGAAGTAGCAGAGGTCAGCTCTTTTGTAAGGTAGTATTAACTTTTCATCTAAATAGAAATGCTTATTGTATACAACCTTCTGAACATGCTAAAAAAAAGAGCAGATAATTCTGTGTATCAAATATAAGTATATTTGAAAATAGTCTTAATCTGATATGAGTATAAAAAATTTAATCAAAGGAATAGCCATAAATCTAAGTTCTACTTTAGAGTATGATTGATGTCTTTCACTAGTACCACAGTTTTGTCATGCAAAATACCCTTAGAGCTTTAATTGTCACAAGAAAAGATTGTAAACTTACATAGTTTCCTCAAGGAGGCTTTCAAAGTTTACACATCAAACAAGCATGCTGTTGGTAGCTTTCAGCACAATGGCATCACTGCAATAAGCTAGTGAATTCAGAACGTCAAATAATACAAAACTTCAGTTAAATTGAAATTACTTGCATTTAGGAATTGAGGGAGAATTGGAATTAATTGTCAAATGCTTTGGATAGGCTGTCAGTAAGGGGAGGGGGGTGGAGGTGAAATGGTAGAAAATATAACAGCAGGATCTGCTGTGAAAAGAGATGGAAATAGTGATAATTAACAATAAATGCTAGTTTTATTTTTGTCCAGACAGGGAACTAGGGAATTGATTTATCTTGCAGTGTTGCTTCTCTTCTTGGTAAATACTACCACCAGTGCTTTAGAACAATGGCAGTAAAATAATGAGTTCTGTAGCATACACAGAAACAGGGCGAGAGCTGGATTAAAGTCAAACTTGGAACTTCAGGAAAGTAGGAATCGTAATAAATAAATATGGAAAATTTCAACAAAATGAATGTTTCTGGCTAAAATAGTAAAAGATTTATATCAATAGAGAGAAGATAATATTTATTTTTTTCACTTTGCTAACATTGAGGACTGCTGGATGTAATTTCAGATTGTCGCAGAGCTGCTTACTGTAATCAAGTTCCCCATTTCATGCATTCAAGAGCACTTCTGGCACCACTGGTGGACAGGAGTAGGTGGCAAAAGCAGCCAGTCTGACTTCTGGCTGAGAGGTCTCAGCTGGTTCCTCAAGTCAGCTTTGAAACTTGGCAGAAGAATAGGGTTGCCACCTGTCTAGTTTAAAAAAAATAAATAAATAAAGCTTGCTCCAGCCATTTCATCTGCATGTCCAAATTATATGCAACCAAACACAAAATTTTAACTGTTTACAAACCCAGAAAAAAAAACAAATCCCTATAGAAACAGTTTGTAATTTCTATTATACTTAGCAGTTGCATCATTAGGGTGCTTTAAAAATAATGTAAAATTGATTTGTTCCATGAAAGATTTAGAATGTAGGGTATGTACAATTTGTAAAATAAAATTTTGTCATAAGAGTCAGGTTGGAGAATTGAACTGAGCAGAATTAAAGCACCAATGATTGCTTTTAGAATTTCCATGCAGATTAAAAGTAGGCAAAATGTTCTTAATCCTACTTTAAACTAGAGAAAACATATGTTTGCTTGATAAGTGAAATAAGAGTTTTTGTTTACCATTATTAAAGGATTTTTTTTTTGTATAAATAAAAAACATTAATTCAAACCACTGAGAGGATTTCAAGTTCTGGATTAAAGAGGCTTAATAAAGAAGAGTATTGAACAGCAAAATGTGGACCCCAAACTTGAGATAATGATGAAGTACCGGATGAAAACTTCATTTCCTTCCCACATCAAGAGTTAATGCTAATTGCTGCAGTTAGCCTACAGTGGTACTATATTTCTAAAAAGCCTTTAAACCTTCCTAGGTGTTCTAAAAGAAATTTTAAAACATTTCTAAAGAACTAGAAACGCTTTCAGGTAGTAATCTGTTTTGGTTATTCTGTTCTTGGTGAAAGGTAGTTGTGGTTCTTGCTGGAAGTTGCCATTTTTAGTAGAAGGTAGTTGCAGTTCTTAGAGAACGATAGAAAGCAGTGCCATGAGGGATGTGGTGCGGTCAGCTATCCATGACCTAAAGAGATAGGCTACTGGAAGATGTTTGTCTGTCTAGTTTTTTAAATCTTCAGTTTCAAAAATGCTGAAATGTCCCTGGAATAACATCTCCAGTGTCTTAGATCTATTCTATTGGTGACAGGCAAACGGTTGAACCAGTTGGTCTTGTATGTCTTTTCCAGCCTTGGTGATTCTGTGATTTACAGGGGGATGGTTTTCTAGTGTCTTGCTGAGAAATAGTTCTGCAGTTCATGGAAATATAGTTGATACTTTCAGACAGCAGACCTTTCTGGCATAAAAAATGAGCATAACATTGCATCATCACCCTTTCTGAAATCTCCTTTTGTAGATTGTTATCCTATAGAGGAACCTAATAGATTTTTTTTCTGTTTGTTTCTGATTGCTTTTCAGCTTTCAGTATTTCGTTTGTTTCGATCAGGAACCCTTCATGAGTCTACTGTCTATTAACTAAAAGGAAGATGAAAATGTTAAAATAGATTTCCACCTGTAAAATATGCAGCAGTAGGATTCTGAAACTAACATTAGGTTTTGCTTTGAAATTTGAAATGATAAACTCAACTTTAGAAGTATTATTAATTATTAGTTATTTAGAGGCATTAATATGCAATTAACATAGAAGTTTTCATCAAGATAGGGTAATTTTTTTCACCCCAAAGGTGGGTGAGTAATACTTTAGGAAAACAGAATTTACACTTTTTAAAACTTCTGATAGCCTAGTACGAAATAAGGTACTTGAACATCTTTAATTAAAAGAGAAAAGCAAGGTTAAGATAGAACTGTGTTGCAAACAATAGAATTGAATTATCTTTGTATGAAACTTCTCATGACTGATGGCAAGTATAGATCAACAGTAATAATTACTAGTTACTTGACTTCTCCCTAAGGTTAATAAAAAATAACCAGTAGTAACCACTACTATCCTAAATATTTGGTATGTGAGCTTCAGCTTCCAAACAATACTATTAATAAGCAAATACAATTAAACATTGTGATTCAGACAGTGAAATCTATATGGGACTGGCTATTTTGACTTGTTCTTTAAAGATAGATGACTTGTCTGTGAAGAGATCTTCTAACTTACGAACAAATATTTAACCTGGTCTTAGCTGTTTAAAAAAAAGAAAAAGCACTGTGCTCTCTTGAGTTAATCAAAGTTTAGTGGGAAACAGAACTGACATATGGAAATCTGGAGCTTGCCATCTTGTTATTAGAGAAGAGTCTCCTTTTTGGAATGAGTCATTTAACTCACACTGCCGAAGTTATATGTCCTCTTCCAGAAGAATGTTCCCCTCGTGTTTTCCATCTTGACTGACTCATGATTCACTCATGATCATTTGATGATCCTAAAAGAACAATGACCTTCTTCTTGAAAACACGTAGCCAGTGCAGGAAGTGCTCAGAGGCAGTGTGAGGGGAATACCAACTAAATTCAAAACATAAACAGGAAATTCAATAAGGTTTGGTTTTGTAACACAGAAGTCAAGGGGCAGCTTTGTCACTGCCTTGCATAATTGAGCCCTAAGTGAACTCAGCAAGAAGAGGGAGAGAATGAAAAGCAAGCAAGCAAACAAAAAACCAAAAAACAGAAATAGTACATAATTTCATTAAATGGTTCTGTGCTGGTTTTTCAAGTATGACTCTCCCATCCTCAATAATTTTTCCTTGTAGTCAATGTGTTTTCATATAATTTATTTTTATAAATAAAGTAATGTTTCAGGTTTTCTCCTGTGGAGTAACACAGCAACTTTTTTTTACTGAATTTTTCCTTTCAAATAATGAACTACATCGTTATTATAAGTTAGGTAGTGAACACTTAGTTTAAACTGTTATGAAACTGATTTCAGATTTTTGTAGTTTCCCAAGATTTTCCTCAGTCTATATTTGGTGAGATGGAGTCTTGACTGGAGTGAACTTTGTTGATTAGCACAGTCCCTTTGTGCAACTGTAGTCTGTCAAATCAGTTAAGAAAATTGTGTCCTACCAGACCAAAATTTGTTATATGTTGAACATTGTTTTCCGTTAGGATATATAGGCCAGGATACAGCATATGCATTTTGAGCACACCTCATGTTGTGCATCCCGAAAAAGAAAAAAAAATAAAAGGGAAAAACATGAACAGACTAATATACCTTTGTGTTTCTTAATTTATCCTGGTAAGATAAACCACAGAGGCAAACTTACAGGCTTGGGATAGTCTGTAGTTCACAGGATGAACTGAAATGCAGGGGTTATATTCATCAGTCCTGTACACACTGCCTGCTGGAAAGAGGGCTGGCAGTACAGTGCTTTATGTAGTTTGGGAAAAAGAAAGCTTTTGTGTGAAAGAGCACCTTCGTCTGAAAATGACAGTTCACTCCTTATGGCGTAATTTCAAGATTTGGGAGGGTTTTTACTGTGTTGTTTAGGTAGTTAGGTATATGCTGAGAACCTCCAAGGCTTTTTGAGTTCAAAAATAGCACAGTATCTTTCTTCTGCTCTACTGTAGATAAATTCAGACTTCTCACAGATGTTAGTAAAAGTCATGCAATGTCCACACAAATCGACACAGAAATCATCCCTTAGTGACATTTAAATTAGCAAAGAACTACGTTCTCACTCTGTTTGATACCCACTTCCCCTTGCCCGTTTGTTTTGAATAGCTATTAATACAAATTATTTGAACACTGGTATATTGGTTGTAATTGACCTTTCTTCTCTTCCCTTATGATTTAAATATTGCCCAACTCCATTAAAACTATTGTATAGAAGCCAGAAAATGGTTTACTGGTGAATTCCAAATATGTCTTTGTTGCAGTATACATTGAAATATCGCATATTATCTATTTGCTTGATACTCCCACTTGTAATTGCACTTTTAGTGTAAAGCACACTAAAGTTATCAGTTAAACTGTGCTGAGTTCTGGTAGAACGTCAAGTATATCTGAATTAAGGTCAGAAATCATGACAATGTAAGAAAATGGTTCTGACAGCTTACAAAAACTTCTGATACAGGTCCAGCTCCATCTTAGTTTAATCAGCAGTGACATGCTCACCTTCACTGCTCCTTCTGATGGCCCCTTTGCTTCTCAGAGTGGAAATACCTGGTAAATCCCAGCATGTTCATGGAGGGTGCTCCTTCAAGGTATGACTGAAGGGTTTCTGTCTTGCTTCTAAGAATTTGTGTCTCTTAATTCCTTCAGAAAGTACTGATACCGTATCATTTCTCTAAAGAAACACTGTCAATATAAAAAGGAAAGGCCTGGAAGTAAGAAAAAAATTAAGACAGTGAGACTGTTTTATCTTTATCTTATATCTTCACAAATTGATGAATAACAGCTGCAGGTTTGGTGTTTGCCTAATACCGCAGAGCGTTGACTTCTTTGATAAAATGCACTCAAAATTCCTGCTCTGTAGGAGAATATATTTTTCCCTTTATTTTAATTAATCATAAGACTTACTATGTTGAGCCAACATCTCATCATTCAATCTCCACACTTTCCAGTATTGTGATTTCTTCCTGATACATGTGTTTAGCTTATTCTCATATGTCAGCGCTTCCAACAGTGGTTAAAAGGATTCAGGCATCTCATCTTTCAACCAGACATCAGGAAACAAAAACTGGGGAAACAAAACTTGTTTTAAAACAACTTGTTAACCATCAGATCCGAATATTGATGACTTTCTAGGAGAGTTTTTGTTCTCTTTCATATTTAGTCCCTTAAAAAGACTGCTACAAAAGTGATGCTTTCTATTTTATTATGTTGAGCCACAGTGTCAGAGGCAGATATTGGTGGTGACGTGACGGCACAACTTGAACCTTCCCACCAATATTCCATTGCATGTTGTTACCATTTGACAGATGGCAGCAGAGGGGCAATCTGACAAGATGGTGTCTGGCATGAAAGTGCATACGAAGCAAAGGTGTTTCACTGAATTCCTCTGTGTGGAAAAAGAATTGCACTTATTAACATTCATTGATGCTTGTTGAGCGAATGTTTACAGAGAGTATACCATGTAGGCTCTTGTACAGCACTGGTGAAAATACATAGCTAATGGTAGCAACTGTTGAAAGTTAGTGTTTTGTAGTCGAGAATATGCTCTATCAGATAGTGTTATTGTTCTTGTTGTATCTTTTGTATCTGTTGTTGTTACCATAAAAATAAATGAGAGGCATTGCTTTTGGAACAACCTACATATTTCAGTGCATGAAATTATGAACTGCAGAAGACAAGGGATAAAAATATAATGTCTTATGTGTTGATGTTAGGAAATAGTAGCTACCAAAATATTTCGCTTTTGTGGGAGTAATTACAGCTGAAAGTCTGGGCAACCACTTTAGCTGCAGTTGTTCTTGCAGAGGGACAGGAAAGCAAAATGGCAGGAAGAAAGAAGGGACAGCATAAATTACAATAATATTTTACTTTTTTCCAGAAGAATTTCAGGTTTTCTTTAGAAATCTTGACACAGTTTCAAAATTTCAGAGCTGGTACAATAAATTATGTTGAGTAAATTAAACCTTTTTGTTGTTGTTCTCAGCAGTCAGAAAAAGACAAGATCTCGGTTGCTGTTTATTACTGATGGAGCAGCAGGAAGTACTTGTTAAAACCAAAATGCAATTCATTGTTTTCTTTGTTCCATTTTCTTTTTCTCATACAACTGAAAGAAATAAATGCAAAATATTAAAAATACAAGTGGCAGCCCTAACTGTTACATAAGGACAGATTTTGCAAGAAGAATTGTATATAATGTGACAAAAAATACAACCCATGGGGAATTTTGACACTAAATCATAATAATAAAAAAATATGAAGATTCTTCTCACAGGAATCTTTATTCAGTTCCGGATTCAGTTTTGCTTGAACATGTGTGCAAGTACCTAAGAGGTCACAGACACACAACAGTTAAGTAACTGCATTCTGCTTTCCAAAATATTCCCAAGGAGTGCATTTCCGAAACCCCTCTGAAGATATTCTTGAAACAGAATTTCATTATCTCATACATAAATATTTGTGCTGCAAAGACTGTCATATAAATAAAGCTTGGAACTCAATGAGACAATAAAGAAGTATGTTATTTTTACAGATAACTAATATTTCCAGAAAGTTGAAAATTAAAAAGAAATATATTTATATACTTTTTTCAGAGTATAGAAATGCAGACAGATTGTTTCAATGTGGAGAATATTGCTTCCTAAACTGATAAATTTTACCAGGGCTGCTATGGAAGTAGTGCCTTCAATTTTATTATGCTGACCCACGATATCAGAGGCAGATGTTAGTGGTGTGGCAGTAGAGCTTGAACCTTACTGGCAGTATCCCATTACAAGTTGTTGCTATGTGGCAGAGGGCAGCAGAGAGGCAGCCTGACAAAATGGGGTCTGGCATGGAAGTGTGAGTAAAGCAAAATTGTGTCAATGAATTCCTCCATGTGGAAAAAATTGCACCCACTGACATTTATCATGCTTGTTGAATGTTTCTGGAGACCAAACTGTGCATGTGAACATGGTGTGGTGCATGGTGGGTGGTGTATATTAGCAGTGGCAGCAGCAATATTGGATCAGCTCCTCCAGTGCAGATTATTGTGAGCCCAGCATGCAGGCTCTTGTTCATCACTGGTGAAAGTGCAAAGTTTATGGTGGTGACTGTGTTGAAAACTAGTGTTCTGTAGTTGAGAATGTGCTCTACCAAACAGCATTATTGTGCTCATTGCATCTGTTGTATTTCCATGGAAGTAAATGAGGCATTACTTTTGGAACAATCTACATCCATTTCTGCAGTAGGTCAATTTTTTGTTCTTCAGTCTCTATTTAAAGTTAGTGTCCCAAACTTACCCTGATGTAACTCAACACAGATCACTGAACACAATGTAGTCTATACCGGTTTTATAAACTATCAGGCTGCATTGAAGAGGTATTTCTATTTTCTTTTTGAGTAGAAATTGCACTGCTATGTGTCCCAAATGGTTTGACAGAATCATTTTTGAAACTATTTACATTCCTGACACTGCATAATAAAATTTTTATTCTTTTCTTTCGTGACTTTTTTATTGCTCACTTTTGAAACATTATTTTTTCTCTTCCAGTCCTGTTATCAATCGTGAGCAATAAGATGACTGTAATGACCAGCTTTAATAAGGCTATTACAGGTTCCTATGTTGATTTGACATACATAAGTGTAGTAAAATGGTTTATGAGGAATAAACAGCTGAGTGACATTCATACCCTTGGAGTTGATGTGATTGTAGATGATTGTATGAGTTCATCACTTCATCCATACTCAATTGGGTGGTTTCAGTTTTTAAACTAAGTAACAACTATGAGTCTGTTAGACACTGCAGGGCTGTGTGATACAGATTTAGGCACTTCATGGTTTGATAGCACATGCAAACTTCATAAGGACATGTGCTTTCACATGAACTTACACAGACATTGATCTGAAGGTGGTTTTAACCACTAGGGGCTAGAGGTGGTGGTGCCTGGTCTCATTTCTCCTCAGAGAGGCATGTCAGGTGTGATCTGCAGCCTGGCATGGAGGTTGGCTGTGTTATGGTGACTATATACATTCTTCCACTTAGTAATACACATCCATGCTTTATGGGTAAATTGCCTCAAATGCAACTGATCAAATACCACCGAGGCATCATTTAAGGATCTACATTTACCTTTGGATTCTGTTAGTCTGTATTAACTGTTGGCAGACTGAGCTCTTGTTGGGTGTTTTCTCCCTTACTCTCTTGCTACCATTCTTGTTATTCAGCTACTTGGACAGTGATATTTCCTGAGAGATGCATTTGTTTTCAAAAGTAGACTGTGCATGGCTAAAAGAACCCATTATTCTCCACTGGAACACTCTACTCAGGGTTTTCTCTTGGGTTTTTATGGAAATCAGAAATTCAGAAATCAATATTTTTGTGATGAATTTAAATTCATCAAACTGCCTCCCTAACTGGCCAGTCATGTAATTTCTAGAAGATATTTTCTGTCTTTCCAAATTGTGTCAAATAGGGAAGTTTAGAACTTGGTTTTAATTTTGCATAATAGTTTAGTAGAAAATTAATTATATGAATCCTATTTGCAAAAGTCCACTGTTTGTCACATAGAACTTAGCTATGAATAATATTCTGAACAGAAGGAAGCTCCCTTAGCCATGAACTCCAGCCAACCACAAATTAAGAAGTCATATTAATGAATCACATGTAGTGTGATATAGTCATAGTAGAATGATAATATAGGCATACAGCTTTCAGTTGTCTCACAGCAACATACATAAGCCATGAAATATATTTAATACTGCTTTTTTCACCTCCTCTGTAAGACCATATTTGCACTGTGGTCATTAAACTCTTAAATTCCTTAATAAAGTAACTTTCTTTTCACTCACTTACGTAGAAGAAAGTAAGCATGCTAGGATCACGGGAAAAAAACCTAATTAAGACAAATATATTTTTTAAAATGAACACCAAGACCCACAACGCTACAAATAATAAACCTCTGTACTCTAACAGGAATGACCTATCTGCTCTTCCACAATGTTTTTCTAGATCTAGACATGAAGCTTGCTGTGTGGAGAAGTAACTTGCCAAAATATAAAGGTATCTGTTCTATCTTACTAAGACAAGTGGAAATCAATCTGAGTGTTTTTTATAGCAAATTGATGTACAGTAGCTGGTACATTATAAATCCATGGTGCTACTAGCATAATGAGTGGTAATTTAGTGTAGTTAGTATTTTGTGAGTATAGTTAGTCACTAGATTTCTTGGAGGTAAAACAATGACTCAACAAGACTTGGAAATGTGAGCATGTACACACCTCTGTTGCTCAGATCTTCCTCTGCTCAACTAGACAAGGTTGGTGCAGCCTCTGAAAACCAGGCTGCATGTAGAAACAACCTGAAATTTAGCTCAGACCAAAAGGAATCACAAAATATTTCAAATGTCTATAAGAGTTTCTCATTTATTTTCAGTATTTATTTTTTCCATTTTGTTTTATAACCTATCTGTATGTATTTATATCTTGTACATCTCTTCATGGAAATTAAACAAAAATTATCGTGAGATTTCCAGCAATAGAAAAGTAGATTATAATAATCAGATAACATTGATGTTCTTTTTACAAACTCCATCAAAAAGGTCTATGCATTATACACTCATTCTCTGAAATTACAGTTTTGTATGTATTCCAGGGATAACACATAGGGGAATCTTCCCTGTGTGTTTTAGTTACTTTTTATGTTGGCATGTATTCTAAATAATAGACAATGCATGAATTATTATTATTTTTTATATTAATGCTATTCCATGCATGGAAATATACAAAAAGATCTCTTGACTGAAATAAGCCAGACTCTTTGACTACTGTATTGACATTTATGCTTGATAAAGTTCAGGCCTGGGAGCTCTTGCACAGCAAGTTAAAAGGCCAACACCAGCCTCTGACCCAAAAGGAAACATTTCAATTCAGGCTCAATCAATTGAAAATACAGGACAAAATGGGCCTTTAAATGACCCAGGCTGAGTTACAAGATACACAAATATTTTCTGTCAAGTGGATCTAATTCAGGTTTACATTTCAGCTGCGTGTGTAGAATAATTATAATTTATTTATGATCTATTAAGCAGATTGTTCCACTGTGTAAGAAATCTTAATTAGGACCACTGTTTAGGGGAAGGGATCTCTCACTTTTCTTTTATTTCCTGTCATCAAAGGTACAAAAGAGAAGGTTTTCAGTTTTGTTTTTGTTTCATTTGTTTAGCCTTTTTTTTCCATGCTGTCTATTGAATGTCAAGAGGCCATATACTCCTATTTTAAAGTCAATTCTTTGAAGTCTCCAAAAAAGTTTCAGAATTATAATAAAGAGATTATTTCTCAAAATACATAGTTCCCTGATGAGATTCTGATTCCTGAGGGACCTATAATGTCAAACCATCTATAAGAGCTGCTGCAATACAAGCAAATTTATTGAGGGAGAACTGAGCATATGGGGAACAGCATTAAGTAATGCTTGGGACCTTAATGTGTGCTCCAGGGCCTCATGAAGAGACAATACTATGAGTACAAAGTCTTCCTAATTCATTTCCATCCATCCTGCTCTCCTTGCTGGTTCCTCTAAGTAGGGCATGCAGTGACCCTAGACTTTCTGGATTGCAGTGACATACAGATCCCGATCCAAATCAGTAGACACAGCTGCAAATAAGGTTATAGACATGTAGTTAAAGGACAAGGAAAATTATAGTTAGAAACATTGGCTTAGAAAAGTATATTAATAATAATGAGGACAGTAGTCTGAATACTGTACAAAATGGCCCAATGCCAGCATCATACATTGATGCACGGTTACTTGGACTCATTTAATCAACAAAATAATTCCCAGAACAATCACCCTTGGGCAGGAAGAGACAGCAGATTATAGTAAATATGTTGTGAATTACATTAGCCTTTTCTGTTTTATTTATTTATTTTTATTTTCTTATGAAACCATGAATTTGATTTCTTCTATTTAATCTTCATACTGGAATGAATAGCCAGGGTTGTGTGCTAACATGGTAGGCTTGTCGGCTTTCCCTGGATTGTTCTGTACCTTGTATGTATAAGCCTTAGCCACTCTTAGCTGCTGCTGAAGGTCTGGACGAAAGAGTTCTGTCCTGTAACATGCACATGGACCAGAACTTCCACTCACTTTCCATCAAGTTTGACCTTAAAGCATCATTTGCTTTGAAAAATTAATGTGGTGCAGTTGAGGCTAGTCGGTTTCTTAGTTACATGGTTATGCTTGTTTGATGCCTATTCTTTTACTTTATTAGAACGTTTTCATCTTAGATTCGTAACAGAAATAAATATACAAACTATCTTTGCTTGTGACCCATGTCTTTACTTTTGCTACTTCCCAATCATAAAATTGCCTTTCTGAGGGGCATTAAGTGAGGTAAATACACATTCATACTCTCCCCATATGGCCATGTTCTTTCTCTCTTTTCGTGAGAGAGAATCAGCAGAGCTTGGGGTGCAATAGATCTCAGAGTAGTGCACTAGCAGCCCTGGGAAGGGAAGCCTCTGTTCTTTCAGACAAATTAGTAAAAGTGATGGGGTGGATCCATCTTATTACTGGAAAATGTATTATGGCAGATTAATACGCTTAGTCTGAATAACACCATGAAGTTGGGAGATGTGCTTCCCAAGTTCAGGCTAATGAACTGTGAGCCCCAGAGAGGAGTGAAGGACACTCCGTTAGTGGGTATCTGAAAGAAACGAAGGCTACCACTAAGTCTGAAAGGCTTCCTTAAGTGAGGGCTAAATTCTCTCCTGTGCAGCTGTAAGTATAAATTGTATTCTTCCAAGGGAAGCTTTCTTGTGTATACTGTGTTTCAAAAGAAAAAAGAAAAGCAGAATTGGCTGTATTTACTGGTATAGCCCTTTTGGAAATTAGGAACTAAAAGCTACTTTTTAGTTATTTAGGATACAAAGAAAGAGATAATGGGTTAAAGTTCACTCCTGTCATAGCCTTCTATTTCTTCACTATAGGTTTGATTTCTGCATAGATTTGGTATTATTGAAACTGATTTGTTTTAATGCTGTCATGTCAGTTTCTAAATGGATCCTTCCAAAAGAATATTGACTGTTGACTGTTTTCCTCTAAGGCTTTAAGGTGTGTTTTCAAAAGTGCCTCTGGGGCTTTTTGTTTCTTCTTATAACTCAAAAGAAATCTTGCATGTGCGTTCTTTCATTCTTTCTCTTTACATTCATCAAAAATGAACAAAGGGCAGTGTGGACAGTGAGTTACAGTCATACATAAATCATATGTCTATTTCAAGTTATTATTGTGCAAACTCTACTTTGTTGAAGCCTCTTTTGTATATCAGTACTATGAAAGTCACTGGGGGTACAACAAAGAAGGAGCAACCCTTTGTTGTGACTGATTATTGTGGCTGTGCATGGGAGATTGTGTTCTGATGGCAGATATCTCTGGGTGCTGGGTCACATAAGCACACCCTGCCAGACTCCCGTCCCACCATTCATCCCTCTGTAGGATCTGGAAGCTCTCCCTGTAATGGCTAACAACTTCCACTAGCTTCCTGGGGCTCCAGAAATGCTAGTCAGCAGCCCCAGTCTGCAGCACATTTATTACTCTCTGACGTACTGAAGACAGCCTGTTACAAATAGAACTGCCGAGTGAAAAATGCTGTTCCAGTGTTTTATAATAAAGTGCACCAATTAGATGCATTCATTAGGACAAACTGCTTGTCTTTTCTTATATTAGATCTTTTAAAAGGCACTATGCATTTCATACCTCTTTCTGCTCTGTATTATTATTAATTGAACAGAGCACATTACGAAGTTTTAATCCAATAACTGTAAATACATAATGAATAATATTTCCTTGGAGGCTATCGAAGTTGCAGCAATTTCCTGTACAGCTCTGCATACTCAGAGTAAGATGTATGATCATAAAGTTTCTCTTCCCTTACCATAGGTTCCCCACGGGTACATCAGGGCCACCTTTGGGGCAAGGAATATCACACGTGCAATAAAAGACAGAAGTGTCATTAAAAAGCAAATTAGGAGCCAAAACTAAAATTCAACCTTTCAGCTTTTTCTTGTTGAAAAGGATTCCATGCACCCGTTTTTCATGTTGTCTTGGAGATCCCTGGATGAGAGAAGGAAAGCAATGTTTTAATTTTAGTAGCATGTTGTTTCCTAACTGCAGCATATTATTTATAAAGGGAAAATGGCAAACACTAAATGAAGGCAAAAGGAAACATTCTGTTCCTCTCTGGGGGAGAGCAACAGTATTGTCCAAGGTTGTGATTGAGCACACTAAGATGAATTGAGCTGCTGTTCCTACTGACAAGCACGTTACTTCTTGGATTCCTACATATGCATAAAAGAGCTTGTACTCCTCAGTTATGCTTAATGAAATGAGTATGATCTATGTCAGAAGGACCCTAATTCAAAACTGCAAGTGATTGTATAAAAGATAACTGTAGGGTACATGGAAGAGATTCCTGTTTTTATAGTATGTAATATTTCCCTATAGAATAAATATTTGCAGCAGCCAATTTTCTGACCACTTGTCATGAAGGTCTCTGTACATTTGCTTGTATCTGTATTTGTTAATGTACTGAAAGTTACTGGAACATGAATTATTTTCAGAAATTCAAATTTTATCAATAAGATCTGGTTTTCATAGGATCTAGGCCTAGACCTCCAAATACTTGATCACATCATTATTTTCCCAAGATCCGATACTGTCATATTTTAAACCAATGTGAGAATTTTGAGGGGAGTTTTGCACTTATCTCCTTTTCCCCAAAAGCATCTCACATCTGTGAAGATTCTAACAGGGTCAGATTGTGGTGAAATGAAGCACTAAGGTATATGTGAAGTGACTGAGGAAAAGAAATAGTACTAAAATATAGCATCTACTGAAAAGATGAAAGTCTTGGAACTGTTTTCCAAAACTAACAACAAATCTTGCATTTGTTATTTATTTTTCATATGACTAATGCATTATTTTGCTAAGCAGTGTTAGGACTCTGTAGATATCTAGGATTATTAGGGTTTCATTCTTTATTTTCCATCACTTCTTCATCTCTCTATTAACTGTATGATGATGAGTCTGCAGAAATGCAGTGTTATAACACATACTTTGAAGCAGGAACAGCAAAGCATGTGTTGTACTTTTTCTAAGTACTTCGGAAAGTTTTAAAAACAAAAATTACAGGGATGTGCACTTTTATCTGGCACAGTAAGATCACACATTTATTCCATTAGAGATTAAAATGGTTCCAGTTTTTACCTAAGCCAAGAAGGAAAATTTATAAATTCCAAGACTCTGAAGGTTTCATTGCTGAGAGCATATTCCATAAAATTGTTTCTCTCTGTATGTGTGATTAGACCAAAAAGTATCATTGAAAATCAGTGACTGAAGATGAAATTTAGGCACCTAAATCCTAATAAACTTGATACAATGACAAGGCTCTGTATTACACCACAACAGTAGATATTAAAAAAAAAAAAAAAAAAA
>VXAB01010896.1:18711-32334 GCA_013399175.1 Odontophorus gujanensis | reverse complement strand
AAAAAAAAAAAAGAAAGAAAAATGAAGCACTGAGTTTATAGAATTTAGGTCTGCTCTTCAGACCCAACCAGGGATTTTCTCCTAATGAGAAGGAGAAATGAATGCTTATGCTTGGGAACTTAATAATTCAAGCTGGACTATAAGAAAATCAACAATGCGCATCTGATCCAGTGAATGAAATGAAATTCTTGAATAAAAACTTTCAAATATGGAAAAAAATGATTAAGACCAACTACCACAGTTCAGGTAACAGTTTGTTCACATGTCTTTCTAAGTTATATTTTCCTTTCTCCAAAGTCAACTTTCCACAGCATTACAAGTTGGTGAAACTGTTCCAAGGGTAGGTTTTGGCAGTTCTTTTTGTTGTTGTTTTTTGCTTTTTTATTAATACACAGGAAAGGTATTTTAATTGGAAAAATCAGGTTGCGCTTATTTCACAATTACTTGTGTGTAAGTTTAAAATTTAGTGTGACACACTTTTCTCCATCAGACTTTACAGTGAACTGAACGCTTATCTCTGTTCAGCAATTTTGAAAATCTCAATTTGTAGCAATTATGATAAGAGCCACTACTTGACAGAAAGAAATAAGAGTTAGTTAAGTTAAAGAAATGTATCTAGAGTCCTTTTAAAATAATGAGTACACCCAAATAAAAGGGGAGTTCTTGCCAGAATTCTACAAACCCCTTTTTCAATTTGCATATTAAGTTGTACATCTCCAGTTCTGTTAATTCAGCAAAATAAGAGCCTCTTCTAAAAGTAATTGCATTATTAGTCTACCTTGGCAGTAATGATCCTGAGATGAAGGTAGCAAGTAATCGTAATTCTAGCAGGTTTTTTTTTTTTTTAAATTAGTTGTAAATTTCCATTGTACCTTTTCTACTCTTGAGATCTTTTCTCCCATCTTTTGCACAATGCTGTATTTAAACCAAAAGGCAGATTTCTGCTAAACACACAGATTTCAGTATTCTTTTTGTTAATACTTGTTCAGCATATCTGAAGCCAATATTCTCATGCATTTTCAGTTGCACATTATTTTACCAAGCATTATTTTCATTTTCTTTAAATTTTTCAACTAATTCTGCTTTTTGCAATATGAAAATTGAAACAGTACTCTTCTCTATAAAAACTTTAACTAATTAAGATAGAAGGAATGCTGGGGAAGAGACAACAAAACCATGACCTAGGAAACAAGAATGAAGCAGCTACCTCTTCCTCCCTCCCTGTCCCTAGCTATGGCTCTCACAAAAATAACAATTTTTCAGAATCTGATAAACATGAATAACATACTATTTTCCAAGTGACTTTGTAGAAGATTTTTCTTGGTGGTCCTTCTAGGTTTCTTTTCACATTGATTAAATTATAGATATTATTTTTTTTTGTTAATATTAAAATATTCCCTGTTATCTCCTCCTATGAAAGAAAAATTATGTTGGGTTTTGAATTGTCTACCTCTATCAATTAAAAAAATTATCATTATTGTGGGCATGAATTTAAGTGAAAAATTTTGTAGCCAGTCCAAGAAACATGAAGCCTTTAATCTTTAATCTTTCAAAAGATTTTCAGCTGTTGTTTATTGTATATATTCACCAGAGGCTAGAAAAAGCAGTTTTTTGTTGCTGTTTTTTTTAATCACAGATCTTTTATGTTTAAACTGAAATAAAATGTCACCTGTACACTTCCTCTTTTATCAGCTAAAAAATGCTGAACTTGTGTAAAAGTAATAAAAAAAAATCGGAAAGAAAAATGTTGAAGCTGCTCCAGTGGATACAGTGAGACAGTGAATGGCAATTCCTTTTCATCCTGTTAGTTTGATTTCTTACCACACATTGTTGAATTTTACGAGTAATTCCCTGGTCTAAAAAGAACAGATTTGCCACTGTAATTTAGAATGCAAACTCATTTTTTATCATAAACCAAATAAAATTCACAACAAATGTAGTGAGATCAGTGTCAACAGTTTATATTTTCCCACCTGTCATTCACACCATTTATTTACTCTAGGTCATGCGAGCATAAAATAGTAAGTGCTTGCTTTTGTTTAGACAAGTCATTCAATTCACAGCTACAGTAATTAGAGATTTTAATGGAGATTTTAAAAGAGGAAATTATATAATTTTTAAATATTCTTTTTTTTTAAATTTTACTACTGGTTTCAGGTTTATCCTAACAGGCCTTTATTTAGTTCCCATCAGTACATAATTTCTTTTTACATCACACGCTGATTGAAATCCTGCTTTGCCCTGAACAGTCTTATTCCACCTTTTGAGTTTTTACAAATACTGAATTCACAGAAAAATTCCAATTTAGTGTTTTGAATGTTGTTGAAGGTAGAAATGTTTTCTGTGAACATGCACAAGTTATCTAATATCAAACAGAGTAATAAATTAACTGTTATGGGTTTTTTTTTGTCTTATTTTTTCCTAAAGAAACAAAATATGCTCTACTTTCTCTACCCTAGGGAATATTAACTTAATGGGTTGCACTGAAATCTGAAGGAAGCAGGGAAATGGACTATCAAAATGAAAATAGAAGATGACTTGTGAAAAACAAAACCAGTATTAAAGGTAACTGTTCTTCAATGAGCAGTGTTGTGGAGGCAAATTTACCTAAAACAAGCAAAATTTTTAAGCAGTATTGTACCTTACTAAGAGTACTTATATAGCCTCAGCTAGCTACACGAATCATTTAGTAGAATCAGTCTTTGTTGTTGTTGCTGTTGTTGTTTTTGTTCCACAGCACCCATAAGCTAAGTGTTTGCAAATGTTATCCTGGGACTACCAGAACCAGACTCACACTGACCTCAATATGTCACCAGAAAGGCTTTCTGGCAATTCTTTTGTTTCCCATATGGTATTGTAGTGTATTGGAAGCACAAATATTCTCTTACTTTAGTCAAGCAAACCACACTTTTTTTATTGTTACAAAAGATTTATTCATATCACAATTATTTACAAAGAAAGTAGTATTTATTCAACATCAAATAGTCCAGTGAAACAAACTTCTGTTTTGATGAGCTGTGATTAGACTGGAAAGCTGAATTAAACAAGATGAAATTTATCCTGTCATGTAAAATAGATGTTAATTGCATTTATTCAACTGAATCATTAAAGTATTGGAGAATCCTACAGTCAAAATTTGTTGATTAGCATGGCTGACTCCCAAGGATGTGTTAATTATTTGAAAACTACATGTATTTATGGATGTGAGTTTACATATGTTTTGGAGTGTGCTTTTGGTTCCTGTAGTTGTGATCAGTGGTATGACTGATGGTTCAAACAAGTTTGCCAGAATAATGGGAAAGGAGGAGCAGTAGAAAATGATCAATTAAGGGAGAATTGTGAACATCATTAAGAAGGCTAAAATTCTGGAACCTTTCATTAGAGGAATTCTACTTTTATATGCTCGTTTTTGAAATCTCACTGACATATTTTATTTTTCTAAATTTGTGGGTTTGTTTTCTCATTCTTGAGCAAAAAAAAGGTGAAATGATTGAAATGTTATAATTATATGAATATTACATATTCATATTTCACCCAAATAGTACTACTCACAAAAGAAAATATTCTCTAGTTCAAACCATTTTCACATACTAAATATTCTTAGATTGACCACTGTAGCTTTCCCTATACTGACTTTATACTGGAGCTAGACACAAGATAAGTTGCTCACTGATTTAAAACAGAGACCTTTGATAACGTGAAGCTTTATCTGAGTTACATTTTCAGAGACAACATTTTACAGTAAAGTTTTCAGAAATAGTCTGCAGTATGCTGTTGGGAGAAACCAGAATTGATACTGTATTAGAACTGAATATGAAACTGTAAATTGATATTATTCTTTTTGTTTTGTTTTTTTATTTCACTTTTGCAGTCAGGTTAGTTGATGAAGTCTAAAAATCAGTTAAAATTTGGAAAAGAACCTCCCATGTTTGAGAGTTTAGCATTTCAATAATCAACGGTTAAATCACAAAAGTATCAGAAGTTATTAAATATCTCTAATTAAATGACAACTGGTGAACACCAGATAATTTGCAGGGAATGCAAACAGTATTTTTACAAGCATTGTTCTTGTTTGTCAGCTATGAAACCTCTCTTACTGTTGACTCTAGATTTCTTTGTTACAATATTTATAAACCTCCTCTTATGTGTCTTTTATGGAAATATGAATTAGCCAAATAATGAAGCTAAAATTACAATCTTTTTGATAGTTGCTTGAATAGAAAATCAAAAACTTGCTGTTTTCCAGCACTATGCTGAAGACTGACTTCTTTTACCAAAAGGTACTCATTTTATTACTTGTAAAGATAAAGACTAATTAAACGCTACACAGCCTTTCAGTAATTCAAAAGCTCTGCTAATGAGGAGTCCCATCCTGTTACAGAAGTTACAACACAAGCAGGTTGGAGGAATGAGCATAGCCTCTAGGAAGAACAGTAAATACCACAAAAACCATCCTGGCAGCTGCTGTCTCCTTTTGCTCTTGTGACTGCCTGCTGAGGTGTTCTGTTGCATCTCTTGTCAGAAATGCACAGCTCCTCTGGGGAACCTCCAGTGCCTTGCTGCCCTCTGAGTAATGAATCTCCTCCTAACATCTAATCTTCATCTCCCCTCTTTTACTTTAAAGCCATTGTTCTATCACCACCTTCCCATGTAGAAAGTCAGTCTCCCTCTCCTTTATAAGTTCCCTTTACATAATGGAAGGCTGGAATGAGGTTTCCCCAGAGCCTCTTCTTGAGGCTGAAGAAGCCCAGTTCCCTTATTTTTTTTCACAGAAAGATGTGATTCGAAGCAGATTAGATTGTGTGCATTGCACATGGCACAAATGTGCATTAGATTGTATATATGTCTACATGGCCATGTATCATAGAATCGTAGAATCATAAAATTATAGAATCACCAAGGTTGGAAATGACCTTTGAGATCATCCACTTGTACCATCAACCTATCACTGATACTGCCCACTAAACCATGTCCCTCAGTACCACATCTAAACAAACACCTCCAGGGTCTCCACCACCTCCCTGGGCAGTCCATTCCAGCACCTGAGTGCATTCTCAGAGGTGTGTTTCCTAACATCCAACCTGATTCTCCCCTGATGCAACTTGAGGCCATTCCCTCTTATCCTGCTACTAGTTACATGGAAGAAGGGACTGACCCCCACCTCACTACAACCTCTCTTCAGGTAGTTGTAGAGAGCAATAAAGTCACTGGTGTGCCTCCTCTTCTCCAGACTGAACAATCTCAGCTCCTTCAGCTACTCCTCATAAGACTTGTGCTCTAAATTCTTCATCAACTTCGTTGCCCTTCTCTGAATGCCCTTCATGGCCTCAATGTCTTTCTCGTAGTGAGGGACCCAAAACTGAACACAGTCTAAGTTTGGCCTCACCAGGGCGGAATGCATAGGGATGATCACTTCCCTGGTCCAGCTGGGAAAACTATTTCTGATACAAGCCAGAATACCATTGGCCTTCTTTTCCATCTGAGCACACTGCTTGCTCATGTTCAGCCATGCATCAACCAATACCTTCAGATTCGTTTATCTGCAGTCTTCTAGCCACTCTGCCCCAGGCTTATAGTCTTGCATGGGGTTGTTGTAGCCAAAGTGCAGGACACAGCAGTTGGTCTTGTTGAACTTAATCCCACTGGCCTTTAGCCCAACTATCCAGCCTGTGCAGATCCCTCTATAGTGTCTTCCTATCCCCAGGCAGATCAACACTTCCTGCCATCTTTTTTCATCTGCAAACTTACCGAGGACTTTTGGGCCCTCTGGGACTTCTTCTGTTGACCAGAAATGCTGATAGATGATGGGAAGCAGCTCCCTCAGCAGCCCTGATTGGATCCCATCTGACCCCACGGACTTGTTGCAGTCCAGGTAGAGTAGTAGGTTGCTGACTGTTTCCACCTGAATTGTCAGGCGTTTATTCTACTCTTCATCTGAGACTTCCAGGTCAGAGGGTAGAGCACCCTGAGAATTACTGTATATGTGTAGATGTGTGTATGCAGTACACACTGAGGCATGCATGTTCTATATGCCACCCATGATGATGTCTAATGGCATAACTGAGCCCAGTTACAAGTTCAGGTTATCCACCTGTCTGCAGCTGGTATTTCTGACTGCTCCAAATGATTGCAATACAGTGAGGAGGGATTATTTTTTTTCAGTTTTACAATTTGGACACCAAGTGTGCTCAAGGTTATTCAAGCTAAATGCTGTGTTTCTTTAAATGAAAGTGAAGGAAGGGTTAATACTTCATCCTGAGGGTCTGGACCGATATTTGAGCATGAAAAGCAAGAGTCAATTAAAAGTGAACCTTTTCAAACTATATTTTCTGTGAGCTTGTGCCAACTCGATTGCAGAAACAGCTTTTGTACTAATCTGGTTTGTAAAATGCCAGTTTGTTTTAAATCTAACACAAATGCTTAATTTTAGTGACATGCATATATTGTATATACTTGTTTCAGTAGTGGTGATTCTGTCATTCTGTCTGTTCTGGGAAATTATTTTAAGGAAATGTCATACTCATATACTATTTGTATGAATGGTGAATTGGTTTTCCTGAAAATATAAACTTTTGCAGCAACATACCTGTGATAAGAGATTATAATAGTCTTTTATTAATCGTTCTGGAGATATTATAGAAAGGGGAGCATACATCCTGCAGAGGTCCTGTATTTCTTTTTTCTCTGTAGTGCTGCATAGATTGTACCAGCAAAAGGGTGCAGAAATAGCTTTCCTTGAACTTTGTCAGCTAAATGCAAATATGTCAAAAAACGTTTTATCTGAAGAGTTTAAGTTCATATTTATGTGACTGTTAGCTCCAATTTTCTTCTTCAGTATTTCTTTGCCAGAAATAATTAAATAAATAAATTCTACAAACTGTGGTATAAATATTGAATGACTGAGACCATTGGAAACTGATTGAAGTAATGGACTGAATGTCATCTGTGTATGCAAAATTGACAGAATCTGTCAGTCTTTAGTGTATGGGAACTGTTGAATCACTGAACTACTGATAGATCACCTGAGGTGAGCACTGAGTCAGCTGCAGGAGCACAGGTGAAGGCAATGTACCTGTGTGACCGGAAGGGGTGGAGTCTGGCTCCACCTCTCCGAGACCCCATTTAAGGGCTGACCACCAGTGGCGAAGGATTTCTTGTTGAAGATCCCTCTCCTGTGGAGTTATTGGTGAACCTTGACCATCTGCTAAAGGCGAGCCTTTCTTTATTTACTGGTTGTCTGTTTACCATCCAGATAAGCCAAGCAAAAGGTACCATCCACCTCACTATTTTCTGTGAATGCTATTCTTTCTGGTTATTCACTCTGTGCTTTAGGAAAGCTTTGATTGGTGTGTGCTTATATACCTGTGTGTCTAGGGTGATTGCCCTATGGGATTCCTTAGTTTAAATAACAGCATATTTGGATCATTAATCTGGTTTGTCCTTCTTAAGGTGCCTACCAGATTTCAACTGAGGGGATAGTCACATATTCCTTTTGTGAAGAGGTGGAAAGTTTTAAGATCTTAGGAATCAGTGCCCTCAGATCAGCAATGTTTCCTTCTAGTGAGCAGTCATTTGGGAGCATCTTCATGCACTGCAATGCTTGGGCATCTGCATTTTTGCTTACACTTCCTTGACTTAATTTGGCTGCACTGGTGCACCTGAGATGGTTCTGACTTCTCTTTTTACCAGCTGAGTTTTGTAGGTTCCAGTTTCAAACTTGGATGTGATGGCAGCATTGACAGCCTTAGGTGGTAAAAACACATCTTGCCTCCCCATGTGCTGAATTTCCTTCCTCCCACTCTTTAATCCCAGCTGTGCTAGCTGATCTGAGCCATCAGGCTTTTCTTATCCATAGTTTTCTGATGACTGTTCACTATTTTAGCTCAGCTGTTATTCATCACTTCAACATAACATAATAAATAGTTCCATGCAGTCAAAAAACAGGTGGATATTTGTTACTGCTTTCATAGTTAGCATTCAGGGACAGAATTTTAGACTTCACTGGAGCTGCTGCGAAGGCTTTTTGTGAACTGGGGAGGGCTCATTACTTCCAAAGGAATACATCTACAAGAAAAAATTCTCCTTCCCCAAACACGAATATATTGTAATGAAAGCAAATAGATTTTATATTGTTTATCTTTTCCTCCTGTTTTATTTTACTGTAAAATGTTTCTGTAATTGGGTTCCTCAGTGTCCTCTGGTCTGTTGCTCTCAAGTGAATCACTTAATTCATTGTGGTTTTTACTGTGGAATTTCTGACACAAAGGAAATAGCAAATTTATTGTCTTTTCTGTATTGCTATTTAGCTTTATGAATAAGTTGAAATGTATAATGGTCATCTTTGGCTCCTTAGATCAGATGAGAAGTTCTGGAAGAAAGAAAACAGAAAATTTTTTTTTAATTTTTATTCATTAATAATGTATTAGTTCCTTTAAAAAACAAACAAAAACTGCACACACACCAGTGTTATTAAACTATAGGCTTGCAAATATGTATTTTTAGTATTTACAGTACCAGAGCATTTTCATTATCACAGTGTTTAATACCTGAACATTTGCAGAAGAAGCTTGTAGATTCTGTAGGAAAATTCTGATGCTCTACCTTATCTCAAACCAACAATGTGTACTGCTCCCTAGCTACTGAATAGTTTCCCACAGATGGTAGACTGCAAACCCACAACAGAACTCTATAAACATTTATCATTTATTTCTGTGCAAAATCAGTCAGGTTTTTTTGTTTGTTTGCTTTAGTTGAAATCACAGAGGAGATTGATCTAAACCAACAGGACAAAATTTGCCATTGAGTGAATTGTTGGCTTTTTTTTTTTTCTTTTGACTGATTCCAGAAAAGAATTTGGAATCAGTCAGTTTCAGAAAGGTGTCTGGTCTAAATTATCTTGCAGGAAAGTGCCAAGATCTTGGTTTCCCAGGAGAATGAGCTGGGACACAGTCTTTAGCCCTCACCCTCATGTGTCCTCTCCATAGGTATGGCATCAGAACATGTCCAAATAAATATTTAAGACACATACAGAGAAGAATCTTAAAAGGTTGTGATATGTAGTTTTCAAAATGGCTTCATAGTTATTTTTGCATGTGAATATTTTAATAAGTTAACACTTAAGAATGCTGGAGTCTTTCACTTGGGTTTTGTGGTCTACCTTCCTTGTACTCAGGAGTAAGTGTTGTGCCTCACCACTTGATTTTGTGTTTTAGTCCAGGAAATCCATTACTGGTTACTTTCTAGCCACCTGTTTTTACTTCTCATTCTCTGACTTGCTAAAGATAATGGCAGAATTCTTGATGGATTTGCTTAACCCAGCAAAGTTTTCAGGTTGTTTAAAAACAGCGAGATCTAATAAGAAAAATGTCTTTTTGTGTATATTTTTAACCATGACAAGAAATACTGGAAGAAGATAATTAGTATGTGAATTAGAGCAAATGCTTGAAACTGGTCATAACATGAATTTCACCAGTACTAAGTTATATGTAAGATCTAAAAATCAAAGCTAAGGTTTAAACAGTAAGTTACAGGAGTAAGTTAACAATAAAAATCATCTTACAGAGATGATTTCAAATGTCTAAAAAGTGCACTTAGATAAATTAGAGAAATGACTGCTCTCTAGCTTAGTTTGTTGGTATTCTCAAAGAAGATAATCATTATGTAATTATTTTCTTAAGGCAGACAGCAACACCAACTTTTCTTTTAATGAACTCTATTACATGCTAATTTCCCATCTGTCCCAAGTAATATAGACTCTGCACTTTGCTATTAAGATATGGTGAATGAACCAAGTTGCAAGAACAAAATGTCTGTTCAGTCCTTCTGAAGGTTAGATATGGATAAAAATGTTCATGTTTGCATGGGAGGGGGAGTACTGTTTCTCGAACATGACTCTAGCATCAGCTATCAATACTTTCATGATGACACAGATCAACAAAAAACTGTCTTGGTATGGAAATCCAAGCCCAGATGATTACAGGATTTGTAATACTTATTCATAGCAGCTTCAGCAGGTGCAAACAGATGGCTGAAATTCTTTTAGACAATAAAATGTAGACTACTACTGTCCGGCTATGCCTAACCAGAGTCAATTAAGTATGAAGCAGGATATCAGGCTATGAATCACATGTCCTTTATATCTTATAAATTGCATAGCATGTTTTCTATTTATTTTTTAATGCTTCTTTTCATGAGAGCCCTGAGAATAGCAAGGAAAGCAGTGAAAGAGTGAGATAAGTTCATATTTTAAGCAGTTTGAACTTAAGTTGGAAAGCAAGCATCGCAGTTAATAGCTCTGTGGATTAAGCCCATTTTGGAGCCTACTGCCATACTGTACTTGGAGTCATGTTCCTTCTTGTGTGCTCTCCAGAACTCCTTTGTAAAATAGACTGATTTGGTTGCTTGTGCTACTTTCATACAGCTTCAGAAAAACCCAAACAAATAAAGATAACTTTTCTTGAAACTATTTTTCTGAGCTTGATACTTTAATTAAAGTTCTGAGGATATTTGCATCAAGACAATGAATGAATGCAGAAATTTGCAGCAAAAGTAGCTGCAAGGGATGTTTAAGAACGTTTTAGCAAGCTGTCTCTAGTATTTTGATACAGCAAAACTGATGTAAGCAGAGGCAGCTGAGGTGGGAAGGGGGAAGGGAAGGGGGTAGAAAAAACTTTGCAAGTGAAATGTACAATGTGGAATGCAGAACAGAGAGGAAAAGATGATTAAGAATCTAAAAAAAAAAATAATCCAAAACAGTTTGTTCTTCCTAATACTACTTTGTAAGGTGAAATGAAAAAGGATACTGTAAATATGATAATGCAAATTTCAGTTTACATAATTCTCCTGTTTAATGTTTTCTGTTTTCCTCGAGTTTGTCGCAGTCTTTTGCCAAGTACTGCCACAAATCTGGATAAATGGCAAAGGGAAATATGCAACATTTGTGTATAGGATGAGTGTAATGACATTATTTCCAAAGAATAAGTTGATGGGACAGTGTTTTAACTATGAGCTGGCAACTGCTAGTGAGCTTGCACTGCCTGATTTTAACCTTTAATTTGTGAGAACGCTGTGAATAAAGTTTGACTTGATTTGCTTAATATTTATTTTTCAGTACCTTAGATTTGGAGCTGCCATCATTAATATTTTGAAAAGTTGTCCTGTTTCCCAATGCTTTCTACAACTTCCTGCTTCCCAGTGGTTCACTTGTCTAGTTCTTCAGCAAAATGCTGGGCCAGTGGAGGCCACTTCCTCTGTAACCCAAGTGAGAAGGATTTCCTAGTCTAGAAGACTGAGTAAAATGAATATTAACACATTCTTGCAGAGTATTCATACATCTTTCCAAATCCTCATGCTTCCTCAGGATTTGGTGTCTTATTCAGAACTAATTTTTTTGTTCAAAAACAAAACAAACAAAAAACAGTTACGTTTACAAAATATAAGTCATGGAAGGAGCAAATGTAATCCAGACAAAATGGTCAAATTCTGAACTTATTCAGATATTCAGTGTAAATACGGATGTTCAGATCTGTATTTCAAACCTTCCTGGTGAATAAAGAAATTTCAGGCCTAGTATTTCTTACTATCTACTTTTTTTTTTCCCCTTTCCTGGAATAATTTCAGTCTCTAAAGGTTTATAGGACTTCAGAAGTATATGTATGGTGTAAAAAACACAAGTTCAATAACTGAATGAATCTTTGCATCCAAAGTCTGTCTCAACCTGGTAAGATGTAATTGCTCAGAGCTCCTTAGCCATCACAGAGCCTTTAGTAATTCTGTTTTAGCTTCCTTGCATGCACTGTCATTCATTAAAGTGAGGTCCAAAAGTCTGTTTTGCCATCCACCCACTTTTTCAGCTGAGTATTTCATTTTCAGATAAATGATTTTTTTTTTCTTATTTAACTAAGGAATGTTTTAAAATTTCATACTTGAAACAAATATTACAAGTATGAGAATATAGTCAAATAGATTTGTTGTTTTGAGCCAAAAGGAAAAGCACTTACTCACACAACCAAGAATTCTTTTATTTCTCATAACTGCCCTACAAAGAAAATAAAATGGAGCAAATGCAAGTGAGTCTGTGTAAGCAATCTACTTCAAATCAATATTGAGAGAGAAAATCATGTTGTATGGTGTATGTGAATTGATGTCAGTTAAAAACAAGGAATCTTTACATAATGCCAACTAAAAACACTACATATGGTTTCCACAATATAGCTTCTATACTGTTAGAAAAAAATTCTAGCTCTTTTTTTTTTTTTGAGAAGTAGGCTGTTGAAATTATGTTTGTCAAAGCTTAAATCCTATGTTGGAAGAACAAAATGAAAACATGAATTGCAAGAATTGCATATAGAGACTGATAGTCTTCCTCTATTGGATACTTTAAATTGCACATTTGATTTACTTTTCTTCGGAATTAGAGCAATTGAAAAAAAACCTAACTACTTCTTAGTAGGTAGGCAGCTTTTGGTGTGGAGGTGGGGAGCAGTTTATGTCATGGACCTGTCAAGATATACACCTGAGATGAGATGAAGGTACTGGGGAGAAAAGTTGAAAAGGAAGTTGTATTAGTGAGAAGTTAGGGTGAAGAGGATAAAGGCAAATAAAAAGACTGAATATCTGTGCACAAGGAAAAAGGAATGTAAAAGCCTGAAATTCATTGCATGCTCTATCAACAGTGAAGGACTCAAGAAGTAATATGATTGTACTGAGTTTTCTTTTCTAAGACTGAAATAAGGTATCATTGTAAATGTAGTTCTGGCAGAGAAAACATGCTCATAGGATAGAGGTTCCTCTCTATCACCAAGTTTGAATACCAGCTTCCATATAGTTTTGGAACTTAATAGGGGCAGGATGTCTAATTTATGAGGGTTTTTCTTTTTTTTCTTTTTTGAAAAAGCCCATAGACTGTGCAGAAAATACTACTTTGTTTTCACCCAGTGTAGATAACTTTTGGCTCTCCAAACAGGGACTGTGGCATATTAATAACCATCCTCAAGTCCTTGAGCATGCACCTTCTATCTGTGTCTGCTGACAGTTTATTTCTTGTTTTTGTTGTAACATCTTACATTGCTTTTTTAACATGTTAAGGTTGTTTCTGTTGTTTTACCACTCTCCTTGGATATTTGCTGCAGCTTTTACTGGCAACCGAGTGGAAATTGGAATCCTGACATTAATTGGGTGAGAATCTCTATGTTGTTGGTGAAGGGAAGGAATACATTTCTAGAAAGTCCTTCTACGAAAGTGATTTGGCATGCTCTTTCATGGCTACTGGTTTTATACTTTGAGAGGAAAAGGGGTATTGGAGGTGTCTGAACATTTCATAGGATGAGTCACTCATTAATAAAAGACCAGATGAAGTGGTTAAGAACATCCCTGGTGGTCATGGCAAAATGGAGGGAGCTGTATAAGAATACTGACAGAATTGGAACCCTCCTAGATTTGGTTGTTGCTACACATGAATACATAACAAGCTACTGTCTGCAAGATATGTATTCTGATGAAAATAGCTATGATGTGTTTATTTATAACCTGATTTTACAAGAGGAAATGGAGATATTTAGGAATAATTACTATATTAAATACTTTGATTCTCACATAAGACTTCTAATTTGTGATGACTTCCCC
>VXAB01010896.1:0-18689 GCA_013399175.1 Odontophorus gujanensis | reverse complement strand
CAGCCCCCCCCCCCCCCCAAGCAGGGGTGAATAAAATAAAGAAATAAGAGAATGCCGTTTTCTCAGAGTGAAAGGAAGTAACCTGAATGTAGAATTGGATCAGCTGTAACTAATATGTTGCTCTTCTTTCATGAGGGATAGAAGTATACCTCATGGACCTCGTGGTTCTTTGGGAAAGATGTCAGACTAGATATGTGCTGTGAACACTTACCCTAGTGCAACTTTTGATTTGCATTACTAGATACTTGACACTTGAAATCTCAAAAATGAGCCGACAAGAAGACCACCAACTCAAATCTACTGAAAGAGCAATACATTTTTTATGTCAATAACATTTCAATTGTTGATACTGAAAGAAAGGTGAGATGTATTTGGGAGTATAAGAAGAATACTCCTGAGGTGGTAGCAGATGCATTAAGAAAAAAGTTAAAAAGAAGGCAAAAAGAAAGCTTAGTTTTGATATTGGAGATGATTAAATATGGAAGAAAATTAGTGAGTTATGAATTCACCTACTTAGATTATTCTTTTGCTTGAATAGATAATGTTCATTTCTATAACTTTTTTCACCATTGTCTCCTATCCTCTCATCCCTAGTTCTGATGCCCACACTTGAAAGCTGAGGCAGCATATTCATTAATCTCAAGAGTATACAAATACCTCTGCAAAGACACTGATGCAAAGAGGCCCAGTTATATACATTATCCCTGTTTGTGTTACATTCCTTCCTACTGGTAACCTACAACAAATTCTGCACCATCACTTTGTGCTTTTTCTGTGTAGTACGCATTGTTCAATACCCGCACCTCGTTGCTGCTCCACTTCCAACATGTTCCAGTTAACTGTTACTTTCAGCCTCTCCTATTTTAACATTAGTTCTGTTTACTTTATTCCCTAGATACCTCGAATTTCTATACAAAAACTACTTAACGTTCTGCTGAGCTTTTTTTTCTCTCTCTCTTTCATTAAGGATATGTTTTCTACCTTTCAGTAATGACATATGTACCATTTTCTTTGGCAGAGGGAAATAATAGGAATGTGGAGAGACAGAGCTTGGCCAGTCAATTTTAGTTAATATTTTATCAGTGTCAACAATAGCTTCCAGTTTCTCTAGCTCACAGTTATGTTGCAAGATGATTTTGTCTGTTTCCTGCTGATAAAGTCTTCAGAGCAGCTGGTTTGATTATCACAGAATTGTAGGGGTTGGAAGGGGCCTCCAGAGATCACCTAGTCCAACCCACCTCACCAAAGCAGCTCCCTAGACCAGCTTGCATGGGTGTGCATCCAGGCAGATCTTGAACATCTCCAGAGAAGGAGACTTTACAGCCTCTTTGGGCAACCTGTTCCAGTGCTCCATCACCCTTACTGTGAATTATCTGTATGATTTCTGCAACGTTTAAAGATTTTACTAATTACCTAGTAGTTTCGGATATAACTGTTTCTAAATTATAGAATACATTTTGATTCAGTTAATGTCAAATTCTGTTTATTTGATATGAAATAATACTTCATGTTTTGGTAGTATCTTCTGCTTGGTAAATCAACTTTTTAGAAAGCATAATTAATATTTATTTAACACTCACTCTGATAGCAAAATGCAATCATTTCAGTTAGCATACAGGTTAAATTAGACACATAGAAGATAACTGTGTCTAAAACTTGGGCCTCTGATTTAGCTATGATAAATTATTTGTTCTGTGGTTTAACTTGGGATAGGTGGATTAATGTTCCTCCAGACGACATCAGCGTTGATTCCTGGGTTTACCTGCTGAGGTGAATTTCCTTTTAAAGGATTTATGAGTAAACAATTCCTGTAATTTTTAAGCTCGGCCTTAAAGATCGGATGTATTCACTATATTGGATGATTTGTCCTCTCTCCCAGGAAACAGGACTAGAACCAAAAGGATTCCAAGGACTCTGTTTGCTGCAGATACAAGCCATAAATATATAAAGGGAGAATGAGAACCAGCAATAGCTCTTTCTCTTAAATTTATTCTTCATCTCACAGTTATAAATATAATCTAGAAACCAATCTAAAACCAATCAAATGAACAAATAAAATGTTAGATGAAATAATAAAATTTGGAAAACCAGCACATAGAATGTTGTGTAGAATAGCAAATAAGCCAGTAGTCTGCTGCATGTAATGGTTTCCTTTTCCTTATCCCCATAACAAGCCTCTGCTTCTATAAACTAGTAGAAAAACAAACAAGATCTTAATTCTGAAGCATGAAGCAACCTGATTTTAGTTTCTCCTATTTAAGTAAAAAATTAAATGATCATTTATCTTTAATGCTCACAATAAATTCAGACACTCTTTGTCTAATAATTTTTTATTTTCATAATCAACTGACAAAATAACGAAGATGAAAAATCTGCTGTAACTCAGTATTGTTGTAATTAAAATAGTGAATACGCATTCCAGCATGTTATTTACATCATCGATAAATCTATTTCCAACTATGACTTCAGGAATCAGTTACTCACAGTAATGTGTGAGGTTAACAGAATGAGTAATACCAAGTGGTATTATAGCCAAGATGTTTCATAGATAGTATAATTAGACAGATCATTGTGATTGAAAGAGACAACTTAAATAAAGAGAAGAAAATGCTCATCTGTATCCTAGACGTGTGATAGAAAGCTCCAAAGGAGCAATCTCCAAAAAGAGATCCTTCCCCAGTGCTGGTCAGCCCTTAAAAGGGGTTTAGGAGAGGTGGAGCCAGACTCCACCACTTCTGGTCATGCAGATGAATTGCCTTCACCAGTGCTCACCTCAGGTGATCAATCAGTGGTTCAGGCAGTTCCCATACACTCATATTCTAACATATTTCAACAGGTCAGTTATTTTTCTCTGTTCAAAATAAGTGTGGTTTTATTCATTGGTTCAGTAAGAACTGATAGCTTTTATAAAAAAAAAAAAGTTGAATTATGTGGAATTTTTCAGCAAAGTATATATCTGCATGAAAATATTTTTTCTAAATGTTCTTGCATGAGAAAAAAAAAATCAGGCTTTTGGTAATACTAATGCTCTTCCACTGATTTAGCCATAAAGGAAGAAACATTCTTTTCTGATAGAAGTGGTGGTGGTGGTTGTTGTTGCTTTTGTTTTGTCATTTCTTTTGGTTGATTTGTTCCATTTAATGAATTTATAATTTATTTTGGAAATAATTCAATCTTGATATGCAGAAAAATGCAACAAATCTTCATTTGCTGTATTTTTTTGCCTTTCTGTTCTCCGATGTCTTATAATGATTAAAAGCTTTTACTCACTTACTATCCAACTGAAATTAAACCCTAAAATAATAAATTCCAGACTTTCATGGTTCCTTTCTCTTAACTGAGATTTCTGCATAAAAATGGTGAAATTTACGTTTTCAGAATTTACCTATGATGACTCAGGGAAAAATAAACTATTATATTGGTAGGGTATGCTAGGTAAAACTTACTCATATTCCTGAAAGATTATGACAAAGAGAAAGAGAAGAGTCAATCAAATTCTTCTTTAAAAGACTTGGATATAAAGAATGTGTGTCTGAAGGTAGAAGTGGAAAAATTAGATGAAAGTACGTAGTGAGCTGCACTACCTTTAGATTTATGCAGATGGTGAGTGGGTTCATTTCAGACTGAAAATTTACACTCAGATGCCAAAAATTCTCATATATCCTATTTTTGTCACTTAAAAGAGGTGGAATTTTTTTTATTTTTTGATTTTTATTTTAAGGTTATGGCTTTCATGGAAGATACATAATATTCCTACTCATGTTGCATCAGGAAGTACTGCACCAGTCTTTCAACTTTTTCTACTTTCTACAGAATGTAAACAATTTCACTGATTTATTGTTATATTACAGTGCTTTCTTGTTGGCAGACAGTGGTTTTCCACCATTTGTTGTCTTACTGTACTCAGATCAAATCTTTTGCAGTGAGGTACTGCTCAATGTGAGTAGGAGCATCACAAGATGGTTCACTGTGCATAAGTTTTTAGAATACTGTGAAAAATCACATAAGTAGCTCTACAGTTAAAAAAAAAAAACATAGAAATGTTCTGTATCTATGAACTCTTTTTTGTACTAAGGAGTCACCATCCACCTTCATAAGGATTTTTTCTTTAGTCTCAATCTTTTTTTTTTTCTTCTTTTCCAATGCAGTTGTTTGGGAAATAACTCTGTTAAAGATTTGTGCACAAAAATAACCACATTAAGAAATGTAATAAGAGATTAAATGTGTTTGTGTTACATGTGTTTTCAAACCAGGTTTAAGTCTCCTCTGTATCTAGACAGTCACTTATATCTGACCGGGGAGGTTTGTCTTGCACCTTGACTCCATAGTACCCTGACTTTGTAATCAGTACATATTTAGTGGGCAATTTACTTTGGTGTTAATCAACTGATGAAGAAGGCTACACACTGAGAATTATTTTCCCCTTCAGAATTGTTATTTAGATGAAAATGCATTTATCATCATCAGCTTTTCTGTAACACTAAAATAGTAAATTATAAGTGTATGCTTCATAACTGTGCCTTTCATATCTCCTCAGAATCTTCCTAATTTAATCCAATAGTAGTCTGTCTCAGCAGTGTATTTCTTCTAACACCTATTTACATGTTTCCACCTGGCATTACTGACCAATTCCGTTCTATGAGTAGTAGACACTTAACAAGTTTGTACCTCTGAGTGGCTCATCAGGAAGTGTGTGGCATCAATAATACGATCACACCTCCATAAAGCACATTATTGCTTCCTTCAGCATTCTGTAATTTGGATGCGTTTAGATATTGATATATTTGCTCATCATAAAATATGGAAATAATAAACACTGTAACATCGTAAACTGGTAGTCTGTGAACCTGAAAATAAAAAGAGAGGCTTTGTTTTACATATGGTATATTTCTGTTGTTTGGATGATTTTCTAGATGGCCATCTGTAGCAGAGTAAGGATGGCAGGAGAACTGAGTTCTCATACTTGTTGGCCAAGATTCATGAATATCTGCGTATTGTGGCATGTTGCCTAATCAGAGGCTGGTTGGACTCACTGTCAGAGGTTTCAAACAGTAATTTATTTAGAGTCTGCCTTCAGACAAGTCTTTTGGCATTAATTTAGAAAATTTCTAAGTATGGGGAACTAAACTTCGTATAAAAATGTACCAACTAGAAAGAAAGAAAGGAAATAAAATAAAGCTGCAGATAAAGTGAAGAGGTAGTACTAACAGAACAGTACAGGAGAGTACAAGGCCAATTCTGACTACCAGTGAAAGCAGACTGCCTCAGGTCAGTTGAAATCTAGGGAGAATATTGTCGCCAGAATATAAAATTGTGAGTAACTGGTAATAGCAAATAATAGAGCCAAGAGAGAGATCTAGATACCTCCCCTGCATTTAGGACTTGCTACCCAGTAAATTTAAGAATTCATTAAGGTACTTGATAGGCTTGACCCAAACCCTACTGAAATCAGCACAAAGTTCCCCTGATATCGCTATCAGACTTCAAGTTTCCAGGTAGCCTGGAAAGAATCCATCTGTATTTTTGTTTGTATCTGACACATGGGAACATGTATCACAAGAGTGGGAGTAAAGTCAAAGGTATCTAGCAAAGATCTAATATGGCAAAATAATTTGCATTAACAAATAAGCAAATGAACTAACAATCTCAAAACAAAATTATCTTTTGTGCCTGATTAAGCATAGTGATATATATAAAACTGCATGTAATTTTACTTGCATGACACTTCCTCCATTGTTTACATTTCAGTTGTTGTCTATTCCAATGAATCTTTTCTGGTGTTCTCTATATAGGGAGGTCTCCTTGGTCTTGTCAAAATAATAAATGAAATAAAAATGGTATGGCGCTTGTGGAAGAGAGAATATATATAACTACTAGTTCTGTAGTTGTTATTTTTGCAGTATATAATGGTATGCAACTTCTGTTATGTAATAGCAAATTAATGCTGTATTAGCATTTGATACTATGATGGGAAAACCCTGCTGTGCATCCTTTCATTTCAGGTGATTATTTTGTTTTGCTAAATGGAGAATGTTTGCATAGAAAATACAAAATGAGGACTGAATGGAAAAAGAAAAAGATATATAAAAATTCATGTAACAAAATTATAAAATCTGCATTTTGAAGCTGCAAAGCTCAAATGCAGAACACACAGTTGTTTGACAGACTTTCTGTAATGTTTCCTGTCTTTTTTTTTTTCTTTTTTTTAATCCAAAACAGCCTTTGGAACTCACACTAGAACTCAGATATTTTCATTTAAGGGGCTGATTCCTTGTGACTCTGCTGCGACAATTCCTATATTGCTTTTCCAGCAATTTCATCCCTGACTAGTGCAAGAATCAGAATTAATTTTATACAGTGGATTATTGAAGAGGTGAAGTGGCAGTGAGCCATCCCAACTTTCAGGGATGGCTGTATAATTCTGAGCCTCCCAAGCCTTCTATCATGCTCAGGATCTCACAAGAATAACAACAACAAATAAATCCAATACAAAAATAAGTTGCTTTTTTTCCTCTTTAGTGGCTTTGAAGCACATCCTTTGGCACCTTCTTTTGTTACCTTCTTCCATCACTGAAGCAATTAAAAATTGCTGTCTGCCAGTATTTGTTCATTTACTCCTTTTCATCAGCCATCAAGTGTGGATGATCATTCCTGACCTTCAGCATCCCTTCCCTTCATCTCTGTTCTCATACTGAAGAACATTCCTGTACTTAGCCTGTCCTAACGCTTAAAAATAAACCTTGCTTGTAGTAAACAATGATGAAAAATCACTAAAGCAATCCTTTTGTTCACTGTGGTGACATTTCCTCTAATTAAATTTTCATCTCTGAAGGTATTTGGGCCTCTCTGGTCCATCTGGGATATGTTTGCCCTCAGCATTGCCTCAGGCCAAATGTATTTTTGTTGATATGCTGCACAGCATGCTGTCCTCGGTGGCTGTGGGTATTCCCCACTGGTGGTTTATTTAGAAGATTATTTCACCAGTTTCAAAGTACTTTTTCTAAAGTCTCTTTTTCTTCCTTCTTTTGAAAGAGAGAGGTAGCTGAGTGCCCCCACAGTGCCCTCTCTTCTGTGAATCAATGTGAATTTATGTTCTTTTCAAGGAAGTTTTGAACAGGCTATTTGTAGACCCATGGTGGGATGGAGGGGACTGCACTTCCACACAGCTCGAGAACCCCTCAGAGGCCTTGATCTTCAGAATATTTTTCTGTGGGGTGAGCATCAACCTCAATTAAACTGATCTGGGGAAACTGATTTGGGGATGGATCTTGATTTGTGGTACAAAGAGCAATAAAATAAACTTTGGGAGCCTTATTTTATTACCTTCTAAAAATATGTGCCTGGCAGTAAAACAAAAAACATACAAAAACCTCTGCTTTAATCTATTTGTACATTTCCCACACCATCTCACTCAACATGTCTTAGCACCAAATTGGCGAAGGTCACTTTTGCACACGTGCACAAACTACTACTGTGCAAGATATGGTTTATTGACTTAAAAAGAAAGACATGAATCACAGCAAAGCATAATGAGAGTGGTTCTCATTTACTTTTGCATAATAAAGGCCATTGGGAGGACTGTCTCCATATTGGCTATGCATCATCAATGCTTTTCTATTTCTTTCAAGATAATAGATTCTTATCCCATGGAAAAGACTACATGAGGCTTTTTTAGGATATTTTTTGATTTTACCATTCTTCAGCTATTTAATTTCAGAATATCATATTTCAGTAAAAGCTCACATTACATTTTCATTTTCTGATTATTCAGTAATTAACATTCTGAAACAATTTTATCATACTGAGAGACCTGGGCAGAGGTGGCAGCCATCATTACCAGAAACAATCACTTTGCAAATTACTTCCCAAACTTCTTAAAAACCTACACGTTTTCTTTTTTTCTTTTTTTTTCCCCCTCAACTCTTCCACACACATAAATGCAAAGGGAACTTGCTACAAGAAACAGAAAAGAATATGGAGAAAAATAGGAACAAGTCATTTGTAGATTAATGGTATTTTTGTGGTTTCTGAATAAAATGACTCTGTTTAGGAAACATAAGGTCATAATAACATATGACCATAATAGTGTTGTCTATAAGACCCTGAATGGGCCTTATTACTTGCATTGTGCATGTCTTTCTGTTGTACATCCCAATAAATTGCATAGTCATTTCCACTTTTGCAAATGGAATGAAGGATGGGGACGTAGAAGTGACTAACTATAACAATGACAGTGTTCCATACTGTCTTTGCACAGGTGGAAATTAAACAAAGAAAGTAACAACACTAGTAGAGAGCAGTACCCATCTTGTTCATGTTTAAGGTTTCAGACTTTCCTTATATGGTACAAGGTTCCAAAGTTCTGTCACTTTTGCATAAAAGCAGCATTCCTCTTAGGTTACAAATTCTGTTACGTTGGATGGAGCTGAACATGAAATCAAAGTGAGGCAATGACAGGCAAACCTTTGACTGAGCACACCTGCACCAAAAAGTGTGAAGAGCTAGGGATATTTGTTCCAAAAGAGAAGCACCTTATTCTTGAGAGAAGTCCATGGAATTTTTGCAGTCATTACGTTGCTAGTTCTGGACAAGTTTTGTTAAGAGCTGTTTAGGCCAGTTCTGAGAGGTTGCATGAGAAGCTGTATGTTACAGCTGCTATCCTTTAGGCTTTTCTAAAGCTTTACATCAGTCTCTGTTTACACTTTTTTTCTCTATAGAGCACACAGTTGTGAAAAAGACAGTAACATTACGTTAAAGAATACATACAAATACGTATTTTGTCCTGCAGTCTTTTCCTTTTAAGAGTTCTGCATTGCTCAAGGTACGAGACTAAACAAGAGAAAGGCACCCTCTATTACTGCATTTGTTCATTTTCTTCTCATAATTGTATCAAATATATGATTTCATTCCGTACTTGGAAACCACTGTTATACCCACTCTGCACAGACATAAATAGCTCATGAAAGACAAACCTGCAGAGAAACAGAGAGAAATGGCTCCCAGGACTTCCATTTTGCAAGTGAAGAAGATGGAAGCTTTTTTTTCTTCAGCAAATGTGGAAATGTACAAAGTGCTTTAGATAGAAGAACTAGAGCAACATGAAACCAAATTGCATATGAGCTTATTTGAACTTTTAAGAATAGCAGTAGCTATATCACTCGCAAGTAAAAACTGTCAGTATTCTTAGGCTTAGTATTTTATCTGGAAAGTTCACCCTACCTTTTAGGTATCAAGGTGTCAGTCCATACTGACAACAGTAGACCTCCAGTTCCCTAACCAGAGCCTATGTCTCTTTACTTACAAAATGATCAAACTTACTAGTACTAAAAGATCATGCGAAAGTTGTTAATGCCTTTCTAGCAGTAATTTCTTATGTAACCTTGTCTTGAGGTAAAATGTTCAGATAAAAATATTAGCAAAGGAGAAGAGAATTGCATTAAAAGCTGTAATTATTTTATGACTCTTAAAAATCAAATGTTTCTTTCAGGTAAAAATCAAATATTTCTTTCAGGCAGATTCTCTCCCTTTTACAAAGGCGACAGTTCTAATAAGAATGTGATTTGATTTTTCAGGAAAATACAAGGAACCTATGGAACACAGATGAGAGGATGTCTCCTTCTTCTGGAAATCTGTCATAAAATAATAAGAGAAAGGCGGTTCTTACTGGCTCAACACATTCCAGGTAGGAGTGCACCTGGCACTAGATGCAGACAGCAGCTGTTTCACCAGCATCCGTAATCTGTACTGGTGGCTTCCTGGCTGTACCTGTGTGCCCTGAATTCAAAAAGCATCTGTTTCACATTTATTCATTTACTCAGATGGCATTATCTACACTACTCACTACCTTTGGACACAAGACTCTCATTTATAATTCATAGTACACAGATGCTTACAGGGAGTAGAAGCTTTGGCTACATTACCTGTCACTCTTAGTATATTTTGTATTCATGGTGGGTAAATATACAAGTATAAAGCTGCCATATTGTGTATGACTATCTATAATGCATTAGCAAACAGTTGTTTGATCATTTATACTGTCATTCTTTGTGGTTGAAATGATGCTAGAATGAAAAATGAAACAAACTGTGGGTTCACTCTCTGTTACTCTTCTCTCACTCTTTTTGTGTGTTGTTGGTCCTTTTAATTTTTTTTGTAAATTATTATTATTTTAATTTTTTTTTTTGGAAAATGAAGGTGATTTTGTCTCCTATTGTTCTTCTCTTTGTACAATTACCATTCAGTACTCGGTCAGCTATTCAGTAAGTTCACCAGTGCAGCTGGATTCAGGGGAAGAAGCTTCCTATTCTTTGCTTTCATAGGCTCATAAATCCAGCCTGCTGAGAATATTAAAAGGAGAAAAATACTCAGGCAGGAATAAAGCACATCAAAAAGAGAAAGTTAATGTAACTGGGGAAATGTTTACTCAAGATCACGTATTAAGCAATTTTCTCTTTAGTACTGAAGGAGTATAGAGACAGAATATATAAACTGTACTTACCAGAGCCCACTGCATCCATCAAATGCTGTTAAAACTGACCATTTTTGAACAAGGAGAAGGTTCTGTATACCTTATATTGTTTTTAAAAGCTGTTTTTTGGTGCAGGAAATATTAAAAAATGTCATTGTCCCTCGCGTGAGCTCCCACTCATTCTTTAGGAGGGTAACTTTGCCAGAGATGCTTGACTTAAGAATCCATTAAAATGAAAATGTATTTGCAGGAAGAGTGCTTGAAGACATGGGCACCGAGCATGCTTGGCAACCTGTAAAGCCTACAGAGCTCGCCTAACAGGAATGCCATCACATTAAAGAATTAGCATAGCCCCAGGCAATAGCCTTTTTTTTTTTGCAGTAGATGTGAGTGACATTTTGTATCTGAGGCACACTTTTTAATATTCCTTATCCACATGTAAGTTTTTTATGAGTACATAAAAAAGCAAAAGGTTGGTTTGTTCCTGTTGACATTTGTTCTTATTCCTTTCTCTCACTGGGCACTACAAGTCAGATAAAGCTCTGATGTTCATCTCTTCTTCCACAACTTTCTCACTCCTTCCAAATATTACTGCTGCTTCCTCCTCAGGCTCGTCTTTTCGGCTCGGCAGAACCTGTTCTGTCATTTTGTCTAATCTCTACCAGATGCCACAAATTCAGCAAAACTGACACAAAAATCCTTCTAGTCTCTTACCTTCTTAGCAGTGCTTCCAACTTTACAGCTTCAAAGAACAAATAAAAAGTATTAATGAAGATCTGTTATAGAAAGAATCTGAATGTCAGTGTTTGAAAACCCCAAATGAAACTTTCCTTTCACTGACCCCAGTCAGTGAAGTCAGGGAAGTTGAAGTTGAAGTCAGGGAAAATTGGAGAAATAATCACTCAGTAGCCTCATCAATCAAAGCAGCACTTTAGACTGCTAATTATTCCCTGGTGGGGATACCTGTGAATTGAGAATTACAAATATTTGGCTCTTCTGACCACTCAGCAAGTAAGCTTAGGTTATTGATTGGACTACATGAAAATAATCCACCTAACTCTCAGATTCTTCCCCTTGGGAAATTATCTTGCATAAAGTTCTCTGACAAAGAACATATAACCAAAAAATATAGCTGCTGACAGTTAAGCTTCATAATATTCTGGCAGACTCCATTTTGTCCAATTGCTTTGTGTATTTGCAACACAGGAAAAGAAGTGCCTGTCTTTTCCTCCATTTTAGTTGAAGCTACTTGAGGTTGGTTCTGGTTCCTTACATACATATTGTAGAACTTGAAATTGCTCCATCCTTTGCGCTGGAGCAAGTTGTTCATTCAGTCTTTTTTAATCACAATCAACAGATTAATCTTAAGGCACTGATGGTGTTTATATGAGACAACAACATAGTCATGACCTGGTTTTGCTGTCTCGTTTCTCAATGGAAATCAGGAACAAGTAGTGCCTAAACCTTCCAGTGCCTGGGGACAGATACTATAAGTGGTTTGCAGAGAGACGCTAGAAAAATGATGTATCCCGTTTCCATGTGAGAGCTTCCTATAGTTTGTCCCTAACACACTCCAGATATAGATCCTAGATTTAGAGACTGTGAAGAACTAAGAACAGAGAGTGTGTGAATTGGGTCAGAGAAACACTAAACCAGTTTGAGACCTCAAGAAGTCTGAATTTTAGGTTAGCTAATAGTCTTTCTTTTTTCCCTTAACAATCATTATGTAGAGGTCAAACTGTCCCTGTCTATCAGCCTACAATTCTTTTTTCTTTTCTAATTGCTGTATTCTCCTTTAGCATGTATTTTTATTCTTTATTATAACTACGTCTACATTTTTACCAGCCACATCCTAGACATCTGAAACATTACCAACTGGCTTTAGAAAGTTTGTTATTATCATTAATTTCTCTTTTGAGTCACATAGGAAAATCTCACCACTACTCCCTAAAAATATCTGTTCAGGAGGCATTTCCCTCCCTGATAGCAATGGATACTTGCCAAACACTCAGAATTCAGCAGCATAACTTTCATGGCACAAACTCTAAGAATCCTCTTACATCACTACAGTCTTCAGTTTAAATCCATAAACATTCTGTAAAGACAGTTACAACAGATTTTCACGCTTTCATAAAAAATACGCTGCACGATTTTTATTTTTTACTTTTTAATTTAAGAAAGCCCTCGTTACCTCACTGTTCTAGGGCCACTTTGGTGTAAGGATTTGTTATCTTGGCTGACAACTGCACTGAAGTCTATAATAAGAATCTCCTTCTTTCGCTCTAACAAGCAAATTCCCTGTTTTCTGAGAATCCTCTCTAGGAAGGCAGTGCTGAATGTGTATCAGACTTGAAAAGAAAGCCTATCTACTCTGCCATTTTTGCTTTTCATTTCTCTAATTTGCAACTCAGCTCACGTCCAGCTCAAAGAAGCAATTCTGCGTTGAAAACGCTGCAGCTGGTTTCCTCCAGTGCTCCCCCTATTCATAGCTAGGGAGGCAGTGGTGGGCTCACGCAAGATTGGCTTAAATGGGAAATCAATACTGGTTCCTTAGTTCCTACAAAAGAGCTGAACTGGGTTGGATTGGCTCCAAGGAGAAAAAAAGGAGTGGAGTGGAAAAAACTGGATGCCAGTGGGATAGGTACTCTGCTGCATATGAGACTGTTTGGGTCTCTGCCACTGAACTCAGCACAAGATGTCTGCGATAACCTGGCTTACCTCCTACCATCTGTTTTTGAATAGATGATAAATATTGGAAAAATAAAAGCTGGAACCTCTTATTTATTTATTTTTCCCTAGGCATATAGTAGCTCATAAATACATGTTTCTGTTCAGCATCGGTAGGAATTTCTACCTCATACTGTACTAACCAGTTACAAAAGGGGTTGGGAACTTGTTCTGCAGATGAAAAGTGAAATCATTGGGGTGATTCCTTGTTCTACAGTTAAGGAGAAATGTGTGATCTAATTAGCAATTTCATCAGACTTTGCTCAGTGATTGGAACACAGTTTCACAGGGTCTCACTTGAGAAGACTTTCTATTTAATCTCCTGTATTTAAATATTCTTTGGAGTGAATCTCAGTGAAATTCACATTTCTGTTCCTCTTTGCCATATTATTTACATAAAGTTAGATGAAAAAAAAATTCTGAACACTGGAGGGATTGCTATAATCTGCTAGGTGATCAGCCCATTAATTTGGTTAACTTTAACCAAATATATAACATAACATAACATATATTATATGTTATGATCTGCTTTTAAATTTATTTGTGTGTGTGTGTGTATAGTAACACACCAAATACAGAAGGAAATTTTTGCTTAAAATTCTTCCTACACTGAATTCAGATATGCTTTCTGCTATTTCCCAAGCAGTCTCAGAGCTAGAGAGGCAAAGGGAGACCTTATGGGAGGAAGCAAAGTTGATTACAGGGAGGAAAATCTCAGATGACAGTGGAAGAAATCCTTGGATCTCAGGCACATTTAGGTGCATAACTGCAAGTCACCCTTGGACACAGAAGGAGAAAAGGTCCATGAAGATAGCTGAGGAGAAGGCTATTTCATATTAAGAATGTTGACATTTAAAATACTTGATTAAAACACCAGTTTATTGTTTAGACCTTTCTTCTAAGGTCTAGAGTTATATCTACTATGAACAGACAAATACATCCTGAAATACTGCAGGCTGCCTTGTTTCTTTATTGGAGATCCCACTGCTCTAATACTGGAAAGGTGGTTATTCATGCTGTCCATTCTTACACAGCTTTTGCAGTTTTAATAACTCTTCTAAGAGATCTTAAGGCTTTGTCTGGTGTGATAAAGATCTGGAGGAGAAACTGACAGAGCTATCAGCAGTGGCATCTTAAGCCAAATGAGTGTATGCTTCATTTGAACAATTTGCTTTATTGTAGTCATGATTACCGGTATGATGGAGGTGAATAACAATTATCTTTTTATGTACTGTTGGCAATATAATTATTAATGTCTTTACAATTTTTCCTGTATGGGAATGCTCAGAGTCTGACCTATGGAAAGAACTGAGAAATTTGTTGATACCTCGTAAAAGGTTAAGAAAAGAACGAGGGGAAAGGGAAGGGGCAAAGGGGGTTTACGTCTTAGAAGACCAAGTTTTTCAGCCACACAGAGGAAAGAGAAATATATCAGATCTGAATTTTTGTATTAGTCATACCTGAGAATTATTTGGTAAAGCTTCTCCAAAGTCTCTGCACCCTTCATTTCTCATTAACCCTTTCCAGCACTATTTTTAGAATACTAGTCCCTTCTTTTTCCTTCATGGAAAGTTAAAACAAAAAAACAGTGATGCAAACTGTTATTTTTCATTACCAAGCAATTTATTTAAGACAAGTTTCAGGCTGTATTTCACTGATCAGGAAAGAGGACAACATATGAAAAGAGTATTAACGTTATCAAAGCTTTGATATTAGGTTTAATTATGTGCTTATCCATTTGCATATTCTGTGTGTGTTTTTTAATTTATTTCTTTTCTAAATATTTTTTTCTAGAGGTTCTGTAGATTTGTCTGGTTTTGCACTCATACACAATCTGGCTCCATGTTGTCTTCTCCTGAGGGCAATTTACTACCACGTTTCCCATCCTGGCTTCATGTGGATTGCTACAACCCAATCAAATTCACTGCATTTTAGAAATACTTGAGCTGTGAAAAATAAGGACTTATTGTGGTGTTCAGATTCTAGATTGCTCTCAGATTTTAATAATGTTATCCTTAAGCATTCATTTTTACTTACAAGTTATTATTAGAAAACTGTTTCTATTTATGAAATGCCTAGAAATTTTTCAAACCTAAGAGGTAGTGTTTGGTATTCAAGCTACAGAGCTTTTCGTCTGAAAATTGCTTATTTTCTACTGGCATGCCTGCTCCAGATCCATGGCTGCTTGCTGGAAGGAATGAGATACAAGTTACTCATTTTCTAGCTTTGTTTACCATATTTACAGTTAGCCTTATACATCAAAAATTAGTTGTTTTCTGTATCAGAAACTTTCTATGCTTGAAAGTTTCCTTTCTTCCTTCCTTCCATGCCTGCCTACCTCTTTCTTTCTTCCTTTCTTCTCTTTTTGTGAACACAAAGCTTCTAGTGTCAGTACTCAGTGGAAATCACCTTAATTCTGGGAAGCCAAGGCTTCCATGCCTCCTGGCGGCCATGGACAGCTAGCTGAGCTTTCGCAGACTTTTCCCTCACAAAAAATCTTGAAGGAAATTTATTTGCAAGTAGTAAAGCAAAATAAAGCATCAGTTCTAAAAATGCTGAATTGTTCAATTCAATTTGAAAAGATACGTGTAGAAATACAGATGTTTACTTGTATTTTGGGAAGCATGGGTACGTGGTGTCCTAAAATAGAAACAGAAACATGATTTGAAATGTCATTAGCACTAAATCCACATTTTGGGCTGCAGATCAGGAACCACTCTCCTCAGTTAAATTGATTTCTGAAGGATATATATCCACATTAAGTTTCTAGCGTTTCAGTAACTGAAAAACAAAGGGAGATAAACAGTGAAGAAATCAGTAAGTTTGAATATAAATCAGCATTTTGAAAAGACCACAAACTATTTTTTTTTATTAATTTGAGACATCAGAATACTTTCAAACATGAAAGAGAATAAGAAAAGAAAAAACACTCTCAGTAAAAAATATTGTAGAATAAAGCCAGAGAGAGAAACAAAGGCAGGAAAACTGACAGAGAATGATAAGAACCTTGTGAAATTTCATACCACACTTATTATAGATTGTGTTTGCGACTTTCATTTATTTCGATGAGAAAAGCCATAGATAAAGAAATAGCTTGTAATCAGAGTACAAATGATTGCCATCTACTTGTAGGACAAGAAAAATAACTGAAATGATAGAGGAGAAATTTCATATAATATTAAGTCAGTAGCAATAGTTTTTTGCTACTGACTTAATATAGAATAAAATGAAAGACTGTGATCTGACCTGTGCTAGTGACTGGTAACTTCTGAAAGTGATGTTAATTACTAATTTTCATTAAAGGCAGATGAACTTGAGTGGGAACTTGAAGGAACATGGACATGAACTGTTCTTTCTGGATGTCATCCTAGATACTACAGGTCTCCTAGTAAGCTTGCAGCCGAACAAAAGGGATTTCAAATTCTGATGTTACAGAATTTGCTAATCACTGATCTGAAGTTAGGGAGAGAAGGTCGTGATGAGTGTGTCCAAGTGTGAAAGGGTGTGACTTCTGTAGGAAGATTTCTCTTTTTTTTTTCTGTTCAGCAAGGTGTTCTAAGATTTTCTTCTATTAGTTCTATGCAGAACTGTTCACTAAAAATATTTGCTGCCACAACTGGATTATCCTGGAAGGCATCATTTGCTTATCTGTAAAAATAACTTCTGTCAGACTGGAAGATTCGGCTGCGGGTAGGAAATAGCTGCTTTATAGCCTTCAGTTTCTGTCTTACTGCCACTAGTTTTGATTCTGTTTGTAGCAGTTACTGCTTACAACTTGCATTACTTTGTAATTCTTTGCCATTAGGTTTGCTGGGAAGTGTGTCTCTGGAAATGCTTGCTTTGAATTTTCATGGTTTGTATCACTAGGTACTGTGAAAATTGAAAAATACAATATCTATTGTGAGGGACTGGGAAGGGAATGAAATAGAAATACTTTATTCTTCACTGAGATTGATTAACACCTCTAGAGATCAATGTACTACACATACCAGTAATTACTAATCAATCCCAGTGGTTTTGGATGAATTTATCTGTGCCATTTTCACTTTTTAAAGTTTTACATTGTAAATAGTTGTGTTTATATAACTGAAAAAATCAACCCATTAGACTGAAACTTGCACTCTTTCTATGAAAAGTGTATCATTTTCCTTTTAAAATTTATAAATCTAACTCTTGATTTTATCGGACCAAGATCTGAGTAACAGATGTGCACACCCATTCATGCTCACTTCAGCATATAATATCTCACCTGTAATCCTCAGTCAATACTTTAACTTGCTAGCCCTTACTTTTTCCCAGTCTGTAGATCTTTCCCTCAGAGGGACTGATTACCAATTAGGGAACAAGAAACATATGCTCCAAATAACAGTTAAGTTTACTGAAAATGTTTGAACACTGACAGCAAATACTAGTGTATCTACAACTGTGTACACAAGCCTTTTCAGATCTCTCTGGACATTAATTACCAGGTCTTCGATCTACTTTAGAGCTAAACAGACACTGAATTATCTGTGGAGTTTGAACCATCTGTGAACTATATCACTGAGAGTTCACTTTCAAATGAAGTATGAAACTTTATGAAATGTAAAAATGAATGGAGTGATGTATTATATGATTGAGTATGAAGACACAAACCAGAAATTAATTTCACTCCCTTACAGAGCACTCTGCAGCAGCAATAGGAAGTCAGCTTTGGGTCCAACATGTCACTGAATGTGTTACACCTTACCACGTAGTTTTTTAAGTAAGTAAAGAAGTGAAAAAGGCCCATGTTTCCCTACAACAGGGACACTAGTGTATGTCCAAATTACTACATTAAGTATAGGAGATATGCTAAAAAGTTTGGAATCAATGGCTGCAATATTAAAACTTGTATGTTTTAGGAGGGCTAAGTAGAGGATCTATCTACATAAAATAAAATGAAAATATTATTTCCACTAAAATAATGAAAAATAGTACATCTAAATAGAAAGAAAAGTGAAACAGTTATCACTGGAGGCAGTAGGAGTCTTACATCTGCCCTTTGCTCTGAACCAGATATGGCCATCCTGGTACATCCTTTTCTAACACAAAGACAACAGTGCTATTAAGGTAAGTGATGTTTGGGTTAGAAGTTGTCTTCAGAAAGGCACTGATTTCTTGTGACAGGGAGTTATCAAAGCTCTAGCTATGTTTTCCTAATGATAAATTACACTCAGTGTACTGTATTTCTGATGTTTCTAAACCTCCATGTCTGGAAGTTCCAGTTGTTTAAGCTTATTTTGTTTGTCTCTACACAAGAAATAGCCCGCCTACTGATATCTTCTATTCTTATCAGTATTATGTTGATAGGCTCATGTTCTTAGATGCTCTTTTATCACTTGAGTACACTTTGTGGACTTTGTGGACTTAAGTAACATTTAAGAAAATGCTCCTCAGCTTTTTGAATTTGACAAAAGTTTTTATGGCATATGGCACATATGATAATACGTGAGGATTAATTGCATGCACCAGT
>VXAB01010886.1:0-15886 GCA_013399175.1 Odontophorus gujanensis | reverse complement strand
CTCGGTTAACACCGTGACAGGAGCCCAGAGCAAAAGCCCTCCAACTCATCAACCAATTTAGGTATATCGACCTATTTACCTGGCCTCAGGTTTTGTTATTCTGTCTAAGGATGTGTACTCTATAAGGACTTCAGCCCAGACTGGAAGTGTGGTTGAAATGGACCACTGGCTGCTAGCCTGCTTGGATCACATAAACCAATGGAGAAGATGTACTCCAAGGGATCATCTAATAATTTATCAGCTGCAGTTGAGCATTTGGTTCATAGGGCCACACTTGAAACACATACTGTGCAATTATTTGTTCATTAGGAACAAACAGGTGAGCCCCGGCAGTGAAAGTAGAGGAATACATTGGCCTATTTTTCACCAAATAAGTTATTTTAGTGTAATATACACACCAATTTGATTCAAACAATTGCACACTCTTGAACTAACGGTTAAAAATCTGCTTTGGCAGCAGCTTGCTGAACATAATTGTTTCTGAGGCAATAATATTGAATGGGACTACTTCTAGAAGTGGTTGCCAATTTTTATTTTTCTATTTTTAAATAGAGCAACACTGCCCAACTGGCAGCACTGGGACAGCTTGGCCTGGCCCATTGCCTTTGTGCCTGAGGAGCAGGTGGTTCCTTGGGCCACGTGTGGCCCACGATCCATTGGGCAGCTGGGGCACCATGTGGATCTTGTGCTGGCTGTTGCCTTTGTAGATATAAACACAGTAGATGCACAGTACTTGTAGATGATTCTCAGATGACATAAGGATGAGTAGGACTTTATCCCAAGAGAATATATTACAGAGAGATCTGAATCACTAGGCTGAGTTGTTACAATGACAGAAAGCCTTTTTTATAATATAGATAAGAGCAAGGCGATGCACCTTCTTGCATGGCAAGAGTTGATAGCTACTGAATGAGAGATGAAGAAATTGTACCTCAGTACCAATGCCCCTAGTATTTATTGCTGTTTTACTACTTTTCAGTGCTTCAGGTTTGTCATTTTTAAAAGAATATGTAGGCTTTTCTCTTTTTTCCTTGTGTTTGAAGGTTAAAGAAAACACCACTCACAGTGTTACTGTAAGTTGTTTTATGCTGTAAAAGGCATGTATATGGTGAGAAGTATGTGCAAACTTGCAGTTAAAAATCAGAGGAGGGTAAAGCATTTCACTGTTTCCAGTGGATTGGCTATATCCTTCTCTAATACAGATGTTCTCTGTCTTCCATTCTGTTTCTGTAGCACTAGAGAAGGACCTTCAGAAAACTACTGAAGAAGAACCAATGGCACTGGATGGCTGATACCAGGTGGCTGAGCTCAGGAATTCTCTCTCTCCAGCATGCTGTGGAGGAACAATGGACAAAGCCTGGGATGACAACTAGTCACTGCTGCAGACACCAGGCTCAGCCTTGAGCAGGTCATGGGTTTACCATGCTGGACAGAACCTTGGAAGCCAGGTCGTGCTTCAGGGCCATGGGTAAGAGAAGCATGCTGTCTGCCAATGAATTAGGATGACAATAAATGCTGTAGGTCTCTCTAACCAGCTGGCTAATGTGCATAACTTTAAGGTTGGCAGAATGGCTGTGTGGAAAGAAGCACCTTCTTAGCCAGAAACTGTTTTGTTTTAAATAGATATTAAAAAGTGCAGCTGTTTTCTTGTTTTATTAGTTCAGGTCAACATGCAGGAAAAGCAGAGTGCACACAATCAGAATACGCGTATTCTCACGGTGTCTACAGAAGTGTCAGGCCTGTGAGCATTCACTGTGGATAGATAGCTGCATACACTCACAGGAAGGAGATGCAGAATGTCTCAGTTCTTACACATAAATGCAGTTGTTTTTTTTAATTGCTCTTCTCCATCTTACTTCTGGAGATAAGTTACCCTTGGAAAGCTGCTGCAGAATGGAATCCCTTGGCCCAGCCCTTCCTGCAAGCTTGTATTTTTTTTTACAGAGAATGTCAAATCAACCAACAATCTTGATATTGTGCTGTGGAGGCCTGGCAAAGTGACAGCAGCTTTTGGTCAGCTGCTCAAAGGGCTGATGAAGTCCTTTGACTCCTCATCCTCACCTCTTCCATGGGGCCAGCATTTCCAAGAAATATTGCTTCATGCTACACTTCTCAATAATTGCTAATTCACCAGTATCTGGGGCTCTCCAAGCTGCAAACACTGATGAGGTTGCACAGAGTTAATTCAAATGAGAAAGGAGTGAGAGTTGTGCAAGAGCTCATATTGCAAGGCAGTCGAAAGCAACACAGTACACTGCTTCTGAAAAGCAGTGATATCATGTAGTTCTGACATAATATATTTTTGTATCTAAACAATCAGAAATAGAGGCTGCTCTGTGCCTGGCTTGCCAGAGGAGCTCTGTGATGCTCTATCACACCTGGAGGTGGAAGCAGCAGAAATATTCTGTCAGGTCAATCCAAGGCGGCCACCACACAGAATGAAGCCTTATACTGCGCACTGTTGATGAGGCACACACTCGGCTGGCCTTGCTATGCCTTCAACTGCACTGCTAATAACTTACTGCAGTATGTTGTTCATAGCAAATGGCAAGAGTATTAATTAGAATAATAAGCCCATGCAGGCCAGATCCAGGAAGGCCCGGCAGAGAAAGCGCTGGAGCACATGCTACTCTAGAGGTGGTGACTTTACGCCTTAGGCTTCAGCTGATTGAGGGCATCTTGCAAAAACTGTTTCCCTCATTTCCAAACCTGTATTTCTCCTCCTTTGCCCCACATCCTGCACTGCCGACACATCTTGGCTGGGTTGATCACTTCCTGTGGGACACAGCACATGTGCAGATTCCCAAAAACTGCCTGCAGCCCTATGGAAACCAGGGGATGGGGGAAATTTTAAGAAGTTGCCGTTCTTGCCACAAGTTGGAGACAAATATTTCCTTCTATGGTGAGCACAGAAGAAAGCAACCACCCGATGCAGTTCGTAGAATCATAGAATTATAGGGGTTGGAAGGGACCTCAAGAGATCATCGAGTTCAACCCCCCTGCCGAAGCAGGTTCCCTACACCAGGTCGCACAGGTAGGCGTCCAGGCGGGTCTTGAATATCTCCAGGGAAGGAGATTCCACAACCCCCCTGGGCAGCCTGTGCCAGTGCTCCGTCACCCTCACCATAAAGAAGTTCTTGTGCACATTCGTGTGGAACCTCCTGTGCTGCAGTTTCAGTCCGTTCCCCCTTGTCCTGTCTCCACACACTTCTGAAAAGAGTCTGGCCACACCACTTTGTCCCCCACACCTCAGATATTTATAAACCTGGATCAGGTCCCCTCTCAGTCTTCTTTTCTCAAGGCTAAAGAGACCCAGTTCACTTATCTTCNTATCCCACACTTCCTTAGCTTTCTTATAAGGATGTCATGGGGGACAGCATCAAATGCCTTGCTGAAATCAAGGTAGACTACATCTACTCCCTCTCCCCATCCACCCAGCCAGTGACAACATCATAGAAGGCCACCAGGTTGGTCGAGCATGACCTCCCCTTGGTGAACCCATGCTGGCTACTCCTGATAACCTTCTTTTCTTCCAATTGTCTGGAGATGGCATCCAGAACAAGCTGTTCCATCACCTTTCCAGGGACAGAGGTAAGGCTGACTGGCCTATAACTATCAAGATCTTCCTTCTTGCCCTTTTTGAAGACTGGAGTGACACTGGCTATCCTCCAGTCATCAGGCACATCCCCCATTCTCCAAGACCTCTCAAAGATGATAGAGAGCAGTTCAGCAATCATAGAATCAGTTCTGCAGAAAAAATACGGCATAGCCGCATTGTTTACCAAAAGGAAAATCTGAATATAGCCTGCAATTGAGTTTACCAAATACACTTATAAATGAAAGCTTCTCAGAGCAAAGTACATCAGCTGGTGAGGCTGCTACTAGAAACTAAGGTTTATTTGTTTCTAAGCAGCTGATGATTTCCTCTCCTCAGGCAATTAGGCTGCATAATTGCCTGTAACAATCATCCCTGTTAAAAGTGTGTTGTAGGCAGCCTTCTTTGTTTTTGAAGTGTCTCCTTACCATCTTCTTGCTTCCAGAGATAGGCCCCATGAGTTTGGAAAACACAAGTAACATTGGAGAATCCAGCATTTGATTACTTAAATCCCTTTGTTTAGGTTGTCCTTGGTGTATAAGCTCACATTTTAAAATATATATATATTTTAAAAAAGGAAAAAGATAATCGTATTTTTGAAGCGTATCTGGTCCTTAAGAGATTCATTGCTCTCTTACTACTTATAGTTGGATTTGGTGCATTTTAGTTTTTTAACAATCTTTTGTGTTTATTCTTTCTCTAAGATACCGATATGCTTAAAATAGACCATACCGTGTTGCACTACAATAATGAAAAGTAAGCAGGAAAAATGAGAAAAAAGATTAAAGAGTATATTGTACATGGGCTGGATGAATTAGATAATATTATACAACTTCACCATTAATGACTTCGGTGATTTCATTTAGGTGTTATCTGTGTTTTCATTCTAGCCCATTGTTGCAGCAATACATAATAATTCAAAAATATGTTTTTTAACATTTGCACATGAAGAAAGTAGGGAACATCCCCTGACTATCTTTTATGAAGTTCAGCAAAATATATGCAAATGATACAGAACCAGAACAAAGGTCCGTTAAGCCTAATATCCTGATTTTCTCAGTAAACATGAGGAGGTGTCTAGAGAATTGTGTCACTAACCCTAGGCAACTAGAGATTCTTCTGTAGGTGACAGACTGAAGAAACTTGCAGCCTTGAGGTTTTATGTGCCTAGCACTCTCTCTCTCTAATACATATTTTTAAGGCAAAGTGCAATGCTTAGAGGTCAAATGTTTAAAGTTCAGGTGCAATCAGTTGCTACGATGCAATGCATAGGCAGGTCAAAGGCATGTGCAAGTCACTGAAGAAAGAGTGAGACCCCAGAATTTTAGGGAAATAGAATTTGCAACAGCTTATTTGTAAAATGTACAGAAACATCAGAGAAGGACTGTATTCAGCTCTTCACAGAACTGGAAGTAGTTCAACATGCAGGTCAGGGAGAAATAATATATGGTATAACTGAAATGGATGAGCATTTTGTGAGCAGCTGCATGCCATGACCAGGATGTCACTGCGCTCAAAGAAGAAGTGTAGATTCCTCACAGTTTGGAAATTCGAACAAAAATGAGAGATGCTGGATCTTGAGTGGTCAACATTTCTTCTTTTCCTGGGAAAGTGCTTCCTTGTGCTGCCCCTTTTTGTCTAATATGGTGATATGCCAACCCAGACACCAGAAGTAACCTCATCAGCTGGAGGCTTGTACTGATATACAGTATCTCAGGGATGCAGGCTTTACACTGCCTAAAAGTCACACTGACACAGTGGAACTAGGCTGGCCCTCAGTCCACTTTGCCCAGTGAGCTACCATCTTGACATGGCTGTACCCAAACAAGGACCTGAACCTCCAACAGTGACAGGACAGAGAGGTAAGGAAAGGCCTTAAAGGCAGTGGCTGTGACTTGTTTCTTCAGTTTTGGATTGAATCCGGATAGCTAAGGAAATATGCAGGAAGGCAGCCATTTCTCTGTGCCTGAAGCCAAAAGTGAGTTACCCACGTTGAAGTGCCATCTCCATTGGTTCCCAAGACATGCTGTTGTCTGCGCACATTTGGCTAAGACAGTTCTGTCCTATACAAGCAAGGTGCTGGCAAGGAAGAAGGGAGATCTGTGTACTCAGGAGTCCTGCACTGAGGACCAAACAGCCAGTGGAGTTTTGTCACATAAAGCTGGCTGAACCTGAATGATTTTTCCTCTCACGCAAATCACGCAAGAGAAGTAAGGTTATTTTGGGCCCTATCGCTTTACACACATGTGAACGCTAGGCACATTAGTCATCTCTTCGCTCCATAAAGAGAGATTTGGATGAAGCCGCACAAGAGGTAACAATAAATAGGTTCTTTTTATGAGGAGCTTAAGTCTTTTGCAGACACAAAAATGATCAGTCTTGCACTTTCTACAGTGAAATTTAATTGTTTCACTATTGCTTTTCAAAGATCAAATCTGGCTGTCAAAAACAGTGACTTACACGGTCCCTAGGAAAATCAGAAACTGAGCCCTGGTTAGCAGAACCTTCTTTCTGCGTGAGGTACTGCTAATTACCAGGAACATGCAATGACACAGGAGAAATACTGACTTTTGCAGAAGTTTTGAGGTCTCTGTTTATGGATATGTTTACATAGCAGAGTATAGTTACAGAGCAAAAACATAAAGGAAAAGCAGACATTGAAAGCAGATTTACAATCTCTCTCCTCCATGTAATTTGCACAGAATGTGTGTTGCTGCTGATAAAAGAGTGACGCTGTGCTGAGCTTCAATAGGAAGCTGTAAACACTGAGCCACACTACCTTGGTTGTACTCTGTTCATTTCAATGGAATTAGATGAGAGCTAAATTTGGCATCTTGTGACTGCCTCTCATGGATAACTGCACAGATGCCTAGGATTCCTGTGGGATTTATCCCGCCCCTGACTTTCCCTGCTATTTTTGGGATAATGAGAATGGTGACCTCCAGGCTGCTTTATAGACATTGTGCCCATGCAGCCTGTGTCCATGGGGCTGTGTCCATGCAGCCTGTGTCCATGCCCATGCAGCCTGAGGAACTCAAAACATTTAGTGCCCATCCTGCACTGAACACCCTTTTGCAGGTTGTGCGCATAGTGTAGCCAAAAAACATCACTGTTTGATGAGTAGCAGGAGAATAAAGTTCACAGGAGGCTACTTTATGGTTTAGCTGTCTTCACCTCTGCCTACCTGCTTCTCCTGGAAGCTGCCTTTGTGTTTACCTTTGCTGTGTATTTTTAATTAGAAACAACACCTTGCTCTTAATGTTGAAATACAAGATTTCCCCATGGAAACACTGCACTCAGCTCACTTAAAAAGCAAAACAAAGCTAACAACAAAACAGAAGAAAAAATAAAACAAAACAACATCAAAGTAACAAAACAAACAAATAAAACTTGGCACTCACTGATTTTCCTACAAAGGTTATGCAACAGAAAACAGAAAAGCAGGCTTCCAATACTGCAACACAAACCTCTTTGAAGGCAGATGGACGCTGCTGTGCCAGTGTGTCTGCTTGCCCTATCTACCTGAATAAGGAAAGCACTGTCTGCCCTTACAGCTTTTTGTGGTTGCCCCAGGTGCTGAAAAATTGCCTGGCACCACTGATGGGCACTGCATTCTTGCTCAGTTGTTTCAACCATTTCCTCCCTTTCTCCTGTGATAGGATGATTAGCCAAAAAGTGCGTCTATCTTGTAAGCATGTGGTTGTTGCTCCAGCTATTCACACTCACCCACACAAGGAGCCAAGCAGGCTAGAACAGACAAAGGCATTTTTTGCTGGCATGGCAGTAATGCAGCCAAAATTGAAAAGGAAAGAGTGAAGAGGGATACAACTGAATCACAGCTGTTGTGTATGCAATTGCAATTCACAATTTTCTTCAAAGAGTTAGCAAGCTTTTTAAAAGAAATGACCCCTGCAAGATTCCTTACTACTGAAACAACCACTGAGTTTGGGAAGTTACAGAAGAATTGCTTTCTTTTCACAAAGGGAAAGTCAAGGCAGATTCTCAGTGGAAATCCTGTGCTTAGCTTCTGGGCTTTTGATGGCTGTCAGAGCAGCAAAGAAGACTTTTTTTTTCAGTTCTTCATCATAGATATCTTATTAGACACACTCCTTGTGTAATTTTCTTAGTCATGCTTGTCTTGCAGTCATGCCAGGTCCTTTAGTCCTTGAAGATCTGCATGCTACTTATACACACAGGTTACTTAGATAACATGGATTGCTTTGACACTGGTCCATGTATTTGTACAGATAGAATGCCATACAGTGCAGATGTATCCCTCTAAGTTTTGCATTCTAAGGCCCTGGCTGGACTTGTTCCATCTTTTTTCATTTGGATTAAAGCCCTTTCGAGATTACACGTTCGCCTATGTTGAGCGTTGAGAGCTGTAGCTTGAGAAGTTCTGCCATTTCACATGCAAAGCTAGGGGAAAAATTCATTTTTGACTTCTCAGAATCATTCACCAGCAAAACTTGGCTCTACTCTAAAGCTGATCCTTGTGAATGGGCAGCAGGGTGGCCTTGGTTTCAAATACCTGCCTGCCTCTCTGGAAACCTTTGCCAAGTGACCAGTTTCCAACATAACTTCTCTGAATTCACCAGAGCAGGAAATAGAGGATTTTCCCTGACTGGGATGCATCTGTTTGCTGGCAGAATATCAGCAGGATGTAGAGGCAGTTAGCAGGGCTAGTTACCCACCTGCCTGGCTCCCTGTACACCCCTGAGGCCAGTGGGGGCTTCCCTTTGCCGAGGGAAATCTGGAGATCAGGGAAACAGTGAGTGACTTCCAACTTATGTACTGACTGCACATTGTATCCTTCCTGGCATCTGTTACTGGTAGTTACTCTGAGAAAGGGAAGCAGGCTATGCTACATGGTATGAAGGATAGCCATATTTACTCACATGCACATAGTTCCAATGTCATTCTCATTCCTATGCACAACTGATCCGGGAACTTAGTGAGGGGAAATATCTACAGAAATGTAGAGTGCAGGTTTATTAATTCTCTCCAGTGAAGAAGATTGTTCAGATATATTCCAGAAACCCAAATAAGAACAATTGCAACTCAATTGTTTTCCCATATCTGTGTTTCAAGGTAAGATGAATCTAGGCATCATGCTCAGTAATATGTAATTTGAGTGACAAAATTAAACAAAAAGTTGTATTGAGAATGTATGGAGAAAGACTTCCGTCCCACCAAGGATAGATAACTACAAATATTATGTGAACATGTGATGGCTTTATGTATACGTGGCTCTTTGGACTTACAGAACCGAATACAGATTTCTGACAATATGACTGAGAATGTCAGACTCCCAAGTATTCCTTCTTTTTTTTCCCAGACAAAGATGAACAATTGTGGAAAAGATGGAAAATTATGGAAAAGATGTCAAATGTAGTAATATTATGCTTAATGTGCAAAGGAAATGGAAGCAACAGATTAGCATAGTAGAAATAAACTTAAAAGCCTATGCTTTTTTCCTTTGTGAAACACTTACTCTTTAGAAAAACATACAAGACTATCAGAAGACATTCATAGATTAACCCTCCGAATTCAGGTTGTATCCTACTGTAACACAAATCAGGTGTGGAGCCCGATACCCAAAGACAAAGGCAAAAGAACTGACTTCTTCAGAAGATGCACACTGAGAAATAGGTACCTCCTTGTGTACCCAAGGCAGTCTTATCTCTTACTGTCATAATTAGTTTAGGACCAGTAACAGCACAGATGTGACTGGATGACAGTTCAGGTTGGTTCAGACAATGGATGGCACAAAGACTGCCATCTCTCTATTGTTGCTTTGACAGTTCTCACTGATGTTGCAGATGTTTCTGGTATAGATCTGACTTGCATGTTTTTTTCAGCACATGCTCTGAGTTCTCAGGATAAAGCAGGTTGAAGGATGCCAAGGGGTAGCATGCAGAGTATGTCTGCCAACGTGAGCTGCTTGGCTCTGAGGTGACCCTCCTTTGTGCGGGCCTCTTTTACATTTCTCTTAAAAGTGGGTCAAGCTGGAAGAGTTTACACAGTTGATTATTATTATTTGTCCCTCACCTAGAATTTGGCCCTTGTTTAACTTACCAGCTATATACAGAAGGATAGTTTATATACACAGAAAAACAGCTTTCTTCTCCAAAGGTTTTACAGGACCTGGAATGGGGGCAACATCTTGGCAAGACTTAGTTTAATGTAGATGGTTTTACAACACTGTGTTTTCCTAAGAAGGTTTCTGTTTTTGTTTTGTTTTGTTTTGTTTTTAATTTTTATTTTTATTCCTATAAAATAGTGGATATGGTGCGTTTCTCAAGTGTTTTGGAAGAGAAATATAGTGAGTGGCACTTGTACCTAGCTTGCCCAATGCTGTGAGAGCTCCTGCATGCAGGTCTGGCTTTCTGAGCACTCCCAATAGATTCCTGGGTCATGGCAACCTTTTCTTTAGAAATGAAGTTTTGTAGGCCAGAAACACAGGCCATAATCTCCTAAGCTGAAGCCAAAGTCAAGGTGACCTTTCTTACGAAACCAGTTGCTTAGTGGATGCTGCTTGCAAGTCAAGGCTCACAGTACTTTTTTTTTTTTGTCTCTGGGCCTGAAACCTTGCATCAGCTAAACCAGTGACAGGATTTCAGAGCAAAAGTGCACTTCAGAGCTTGATACCCTTCAGTAGCAATACTCTGTGAATGCAGAGAATCAAATTAAAACTTTTACCTTATAGAAGAGAGTGGTGGGTTTGCAGATATTTTAAGATTGGGATTTATATTGTTACAGAGGTTTTTTTAAGGGTTCAATTCACCTTACATAGAAAGCCAAATTTAGTTCCAAAACACTCATCCTAACATTGCAGCCTTATAGTATCTACTGTATTTCTTAAACATTTCACAGCACAAATAAATTTAAATAGTGAGAGCACACCTAAAGAGGAGAAAATTGCTAACAAATGAGAGCCTACAAAACTAACCGTGCAGCCCTGGAGGAAATTAGCCAACAAAAACCACTTTTGCTCTTGTGATGCCTCAAAGGGAAGAAGGGTAGTGAACAATGACGTTGTGTTCCCAAAGGGACATAGTCCTAAGGAAGATTTTCAGTATCTAAAGATGAGCTAAAGAAAAGGACAGACTCTTTAGCAGGGTCTTAACAAGGGGAAATGGCTTCAAGCTCAAGGAGGGTAGACTTCAGTTAGTTTTTATATGGAAAAAATCTTTTACAGTGAGGGTGGTGAGGCATTGGAACAGACTACCCAGTGTTGTGGTTGATGCCCCATCCCTGGAGACTTTCAAGGCCAGGTTGGATAAGGCCTGGGCAGCCTGACCTAGTTGTGGTGTTCCTGTTCATTGCAGGGAAGTTGGACTAGATGGCCTTCAGAGGTCCTTTCCAACTCTAAGGATTCTATCTTTCTATGGATCATCTGTTTGTTAATAACAGTGAGATTTAGCTTTAGGTATTTGACATTTTAGTATTATCCATAAGAAAAATGTATTTGGAAGAACATATTCCATCATTTCAAAGTGTCAATAGAAGGCCACTAATAAACAACTATGGACATCAGAAAGCTCCATCTATGTCCAGGATGACCTGTTCTACAGGAGTAGTATTTGTCTAGCAACTATTTTCCAGGATTACCTAGAAAATAGTTTTCAGAAACAGGAACATAAGGAGGCCCATAATTTCTAGCTTTTCCATTATGTATAGATGAACTTGCTTCAGTTTCAGAGATAAGAGTCTGTTTCCTTAATGCACTGCAAAGCTTTTGCTTTGCCAGTTGTTAAGTACTTCTGCAGTCCAACAAAAACTGAGCTGTGGCTCAAGCACTATGTTGTTTCTACCAATGTGCTGGCTGCAGCCAAAATGTAAGGCTAGAAGGCCAACAAATACCCAGTTATGGAAGACAGTTCATCTTCCCATCATCTCCTTACCATCTGTTAAGGTGATTTTTTATCCTTATGGAATGTTACAAAATCTTTCTCCAGACACATGTAAAGCAGGTCCTGATCAACCTGATTTAGCTGTAGATGTCCCTGTTCCTTGCAAGGAGTTGGACTATATGACCTTTTCGGGTCCCTTCCAACTCTAAGGATTATATGATTCTATGAGTCTATGATTTTAATTCTGTGTGTAATGAAAATCTTTAAAGAATATGAATTCAATTTCTAAATTTAAAAACAAATATTTTCTAAGAATTGTTTACTATTAAAATTGTATTAATAATAAAACCACTAACAATAAAAGTTGAAAATTCTGTGAACATGCCAGAATTGGATCAAAAAATGTTTAATTGGAAAAAAAATCATCAACACATATCTAGGAAAATTCTGTATGAAGTATTTCTTGTAAGTGAGCAAAGTAACTCAATTATGTGAAAACTTATCTCTCCTTTGCCTTCAAATACTTTGAGGCAGGTCTACAGTTCCTATATGTTGAAGGGACGTATCAAGCCAGTGAAGGAAGTGCAGGTGGTCTGACTTGCTGACTGGACTAAGCTTTTCTCCCAGCCACGGTTGCTGGATGCTGAGGTAGAGGCACTCACAGAGCCTGAAGAGTGACTTTGACTTACGAGGGTAGCATTGCCACCCAGAACCACCCAGCAAACACCCCAGCAAAAATCATTTTAATCTCCCATTTTATGTGAAATAGCCCTGTGCATCAGCGAGAGCTGGACTGCCCATCTGAAGCAGCAACTCTGCAGGAAAGGTGGTAAGGGTCCTAGCAGCCAGCAGACAAATTGTGCCTGGGTCTGTGAAGTCACGAGGGCAGCCAGCATCCCTGGGATAGGAGTTTTCTTCCTCCCAGGAGCTACAGAGGCAGTACCTGGAGCCCTGTGGCCCACACGAGAGACATTGACTGACTGGAGCAGACCCAGGCAGTGCAGGCCAGACCACTTCATCTGCTGCTGTTGTCAACTCCCTAATGACAGCTGGGGAGATGGAGCCAAGCACAGCTGAGTCTTGCTCAGTGAGAGGGTGAGGGGCAAACCACCACAAACTGCGGCACGGGAATTTGCAGAGAGGTTTAAATAAAAATATTTTTTCTTGGAGAGTGGTTAAACCCTGGAGTTGGGTGGGTCAAACCATCATAGGAGGAACTCAGATGCTGAAAGAACACAGGCCTGGTGAAATGGTAAAAGGTGGCCTTTAGTCACCTTTGCCAGCCTAAATGATTCTATGATTCCCTATTGTCCTGCAGGTGCTCTCAGGCTGTGCTCATCCCTAGGCCTTGGTCTTCAAAGGAGATTAAGCTGCCAGTTGGCCACTTTTGAAGGACAGAGGAAAAAAACTTCCTTATGTCATTTCCTTCCATCCCTGTCTCCCGAGGCTGACACAAGTTAATCCATCCTTCCAAGTCTGGGTTCTGGTTAAAGGCACCTTGGCCTCACATGAAATACGTATTCACTTGAACTGAATTGTTAGGTCTTTTCCCTCCCTTTCTCACCACTGTTCTCTGGCTCCTGACAATGCTCATCCTGCTCGTGGTCATCTTCCCTTGTTTGATGATAAATCTAAGTGTACGAATGTGCATTTATCTCTTGGTGATGAGCTCAGAGCATTTACTTTTTTTCAGGAGCAAAATACACCCAGCTGTGACTGAACTGGTTAAATACGAAAAAGTGATTTGTGAGTAAGTTTGTGAATCAAGTCACAGGCATAAAATTTGTCTGTAAGAATTCTGATACAGATCATCAAAATATCTGCAGCTCTCTAATGTTAGTCTGACTGACAGATTTCTTGAAGTACCTACACTAAAATGGTGATTCCCGTGCTGTTCTTGGTAGCTGTGTCTCCTTTAAAAATTAGTGATCCAACCAAGGCAATTATTTGCTATAATAGATAGTCAAGGTGAGCCAATGAAAGGCTAAAACTTGGTCATGTAAACCAAGTAATTCAGAAGCAAATGCTATTACTAAGATATTGCAGAGGTGAGCCAAATTCATGGACACAGGAAACTGCTAAACTCTCAACATGTATTACTGTGAGTAAAAAGCAATCTGACCAGCTGTGTGAAGAACATAACTACAGAGCAGAACAAAGCAGCAAAATCACTGATCCTGTGCCCTCCTTCTGTGACAGGTTACTGTAAAAATATTGTTGCTTATATATGGGTTTGTCAACCGTTTGGTTTACAGTACACTGTAGGAATAAAAGCTGTTTCCTCATATGAACCCTCACTTCCTTATTTCCAAACTTGCTCCCATTCCTTATTATCAAAAATTCTTCCAGGTTTCTAGGGCACTATGTTGTGCTTTGGAACTTGGATTTCCATTCCTCCAGCACTTTTGGCCATCATTTCTCTCTCACTGCTCATAAGCCTAGGAAAGAGAATAGCATATGCAGAAGTACAGTGGCATAGCACTCACTTGCTGGCAGGAGAATGAAAATACTTGTCCTGGCTGGGATTTCAGAAAAGAAGATCTGTGTGCAGCTCTGCCCCTTATACATCTCAAGCCTGTGAAGCAGCATCTGTGGTTTTGTGATGCTGAGGCTGTGAGGCTTGCCAGAAAGGAAAGAACCCTACCTTAGAATTGAGATCTACCCTTTTCAGGTGGCCAGCTGAAGCCTACTCACAATTTGCACTCAGCAAAGCTCTTTAAAGAAGAAAATGTTTGGTGGTTGTTGCAGCAGTTGCATGGACATAACACTGATCCCCTGTGAGCTGCAAGGAGGCAGAGGCAAAGCCAAGGATGGATTTCTAGACTTTGGATTGGCTTTTCTACACCAGGCGAGTGTGGACCTGTTACTGGGCCAGAGGTGAAGAACTGTGGGATTTGGAAAGCAATGCAGGGAGGAGGCTCCCCCTGCTTCCTGCTTCCTGATGGCACTGCCTGTGGAACAAGCACGAGCATGCTTACACAGTGAGCACAGAGGTGCTCCAGCAGCCCAGGTTGCACAGCACAGAGATAGTAGTAAAATGGCTAGGTATGGGTGGCTACATGTACAGGACACTGCACAAATGGCCTGCAATTACATAGCTGACACCCATCCCCAGAGCAGGACATAAACACATATCAGAGCAAATGGGGTCAGTGTCTCAGTTACTTTTCCCATCCCTAAGCCAGGGATCTGGTGACAGTTCCACTTGCAGCATGCATCATCCAGTGCTCCTGAAGCCAGTCATCGGCCTGGCTGCTGGGAATGAGAGGCAAGCTGCAGCAAGCCTTGTAGAGTGCAGCCAGCTTCTCCTTTCGGTGTTGTTATTTCAGCCCTTGCTGCTTGTACTCAGGAACTTTCCCTTTATACAGATGCCTGAGATGTGATGAACAAACATTTCAGCAGTAAAGCACATACACACGCTTACAGAAGATGTCTGAGTCAGAGTTAAAATAGTAGTAAATATTTTCCAGCTATTTGCTGCTTGCATTAGAAGTGTCAGGGTGCAGACTTCCCTCTTCTCCTTATCAAATCTGCTTTCATGAAGGTAACTATATCTCCTATCAGATGGTTTCATCTTGCTTTGTGATTTTCTTGTCTTTGGTTGTAAACAGTATCTCCTAGAGCTTGTATTTCAAGAACTTATGTTACAAAAGCATTCAACAGAGCCCAGAGTATAACCTGATATTTTCAGGGGAGATTTGGTGCCTAGGTTTCAGGGAGATCACTTTACTTTGCATACAGAAAGCAACAATTAAAAAATATAAAATGGGAAAACAAGGAGTGCAAAATTAAAAAACAAAAACAAAAACACCCTTCCTCTGAAGTCCATTTGGTGAGATGGGTGACCACATGCGGGCTGCAGCCAGACTTGTGGCTGTTGCTCCACATGGCAGCAATGCAAGCAGTTTCTGTGCATAGCCTGCAGCTGTGCTGGAAACTGCACCAGAACAGAGCCAGTGTAGCCCCACTGGGAGGGCAGGGTGCCCGATACCACCACCTCTCACTCTGATCCCTGCCCAGGTTCCAGCCACGCCAGAACCCCTGGGCCAGAAAGCTTGGATGGGCCAGCTCTGCAGGCTCCCAGGCTACTTGTTTCTAATAATAACCCTACATCATGTTTCGGAATGTATCTGCAGAGAGTTTGTGTCAAGTGAGAACGTAAACTAGGACAAGAAAAACAGGAACAGAGACCTGTTTGCAGAAGGTTTCAGTAACCTGCACAGCTTCTAGGTTGACGCAGCCCTAATAGGGGCAGTCCTGCGCCCCTGTCCTTTGCTTACGCCAGTCAGGACATCCCAGTCCCACCCGCAGGCACTAAGCAAGCACTGGGGCTTGGCTTCAGAGCAATGCCTGACATTCTCCAACCCTGCTTTCCTAGCACTAACAAAGGTAGGATTTCAGCTTTGCGAAACTGTCAGTGGTTTACCAGGCTGGT
>VXAB01010873.1:47972-81279 GCA_013399175.1 Odontophorus gujanensis | reverse complement strand
CTTCAGCCAGTGCAAATGGTCCCTTGGCAGCAATGATGAAGATGGATGTCTGATTGATTCTCTCTCCTCTGTGCAACCCCCTTTCCAGCCCCCTCTTTCCTTCTCTCCTCCCTGCACCCCCCCTCCCCTCCCCTTCCATGCCCTTCTGGCAGAAAATTAAAAGGCTATTTGTTAAAGGGTGAAAGCCCTCAGGTGCAGCCCCCGGCTGGACAATTTGTCTCCATGAAAAGGATGCTATTATGAGAGCGGCTGGATCCAGGAGGAGGGGGAGAATTTGCCAGGAGAGACAGGAGCAGCAGGGAGGGGGTAGGAGGCATCTTGGAGGGACAATGCAATGTTGGGGCTTATTGCTGGGGCTGGCCATCAGCAGGGCTGGATGCTGTACAGTGGGGTCTGCCATGTGCCAGAGGGAGCAAGGACTGTGGTGAGCAGAATTGTCTCCCTGCCAATGGAAACAAGCCCTCAAGTCAAAGGCGATGGAGAGTTGGGCATAGCAAGCATTGCCAGGGAGCTATGCTGAGCTTAGACAACCCTGCAGATCCCCATCCCCTCCTCTGGGATCTCTTCTTGTGCAGTGAATGCATCAGCCAAGCACAGATATCCCATGGCGCAGTTCATCTCAGTGTGTATCTGTTTTCCACAATTTCACCCACAGCTTTCCATCCTTCTGCCTCTGTCATCAAGCACCCATTTGTCTCTCCACTCAATTTGCTTGTGTTTCTGACTGTAGGTTTTAATATGAGAATACTTTTGAGGAGCCTTAACCAATGAGGAAGACCTCCAAGGATCTGGTGGAGACTCTGGCCTTTCCTTCTCCAAAACATGACTTATCTTCAAGAATTACAACTGGCCAATGAAATACCACTGCTATGTGGAAGCTACTGTGGGAGTGGGATGTGCTCAGAGGTTGGCTCCAAAGTGGAAGAAGCTAAAAAAACTGAGCTGGGAGAGACCAGTGCAGGATTGAGACCCTTGGCTCACCATTGACCCCCGTCATCAGCAAAGAAATAAAACGAAGAAAGCAAATAGGCACTTGCCTTGGCAACAAGAAGAAAAGCACTTGTGACACTCCAGTCTCAGGGAAAAGTGACTCTGCTGGAACATTTCACAGAATCGACCACAGAATCACAGAATTGTAAGGGTTGGAAGGGGCCTCAAGAGATTGCCCTATCCATTAGCCCCGTTAAAGCAGATTTCCTACAGTAATCCACATTGGGTTCTACCTTACAGCTGCTGGATAGGAAGCTGATGGTGAAGCTGGTGAGATGTCAATCCTCCACCTCATCATGAAGTTGATCTGGAAAAAAGTAATGGAGTTTTGTTTTTCAGCCTTGCTGCACACAAAGTGAGACATGAAGAGAGAGCACCTCTGCAGAATCTCTTGCTGAATGTCAGTCAGTGAGCCTTCACGAAAGAGGACAGAGCTCTGGGTACCAAGGCACAGAGAGCAGATGAGAATTGAAGAGACTGGATTTGGAGTGAGGACGAGGTTCCCAACAACAGCATGTACAGGGGGCACTGTGTCCTGTCCAGGTGCCTCTCTGGGTTGACCAGACTGGGTCCCTCTCTGGAGGCATGTTCTCTGACCTGCTTGAGCCTCAGGTGTAGACAGGGCTCAAAAAGTGGCTTCGAATTGCCTGCATGATGCTCATCTATGCGGTACAGCCCTGTTGCACCTCTGATCTGGTTCATTGGAATGCAATTCTGATGCTGCAGACAGAAGCATACCATGGGCAAAAGGAGGAGAGAACAGGGTGGTCAGTTGCTAACCTACTTCCACAGGAGCTGATGAACCACCACTGCATTCCCCTTCCTTGCAATGGTTGTAATGCTCCAGACAGAAATGTTGCCTTCCTCCTGCGGGTATGCTCTCCCAGCAGCTCCTAAACCCAGCTAAAATAGATCACAGTGTAAGATTTAGTGATTCAGCATTTTTGCTGCTGCTGATTTACTGACTGATACTCAACTTTTTATCAGCGGAAGAACTACTTGACCATCAGAATCTGCAGCTAGTTGCAAAGGGCATTAAGTAATAATATCTTTGGGATGCATAGATAGGTTGGATGCAGCAACACAGCCAGCCAGTCAGTGAAGTAAAGGCCAAGATTGGAGCTAAAATAAGGAGGGAGTCTCCACTTGCTTCTGCAGCCTGCCAACACTAACACAGGCTTAACCTACATAAGTGCCCATGTTTCTGGTAATTTATTTTAGACTTCTCATTGCCAGAATCACCTGTCTGATCCAGAGATGCAAGTGATGTGTTGATCATGAATGAGGTTTGTGTGATAGGCAACCACATTCTTATATAAGCAGCATGGAGTAAAACCATTCCAAAGGGATGTGCAAAAGAGCCCATCATCATCCCCAGGTGATGAGGCTGATGCTGAGACTGGAGAACTTGAGAACAGCAGGAGATGCTGCTGGAGGAGGCACACGTGCTGAGAGCAGGCTTTGCAGAGGGACTGTGAACAGCTGGAAGACACACAAGCAGAGGGAACAGCCGGCAAGAGCCCAGGTATATCTGGTGCTCCAGTTCCCCTCTGACTTGGCCCAGGTAAGCTGGGTGACAAAATGAGGAAAAAAAAACCAAGAGAATAAAATGGCCCAAGTCCAAAGGGCTCTTTGGAGATGGCACGGAGTTGCTCTGTGATCATGACTGAAACCTTTGAAGAATATGAGCTGGAAACCAACAAAGCACAGTGAGTATGCTGGAAGTGGAGCCTAACTGAGAGAAAACTGGGAGCGGATGGGTGGCCCTGCCCAGCACTCTAGGGGCTGTGGGACAGCCTGTGTCACAACCCTTCCCATGCCCTCACTTGCTGGCTTGTCTCACTTTTCTCTGGGCCTTTAAGGCTCTGCTTCAGCAGCAAAGTCCTGTGGGGTGTGGAAGTCCCAGTTCTTTGTTCTCAGTGCTAGACTTAGGGGTGAGGCTTAGGGACAGGTGACCCCACTGTCTGAGCACTGTCTGCTCCTCCTGTTGTGGCTATGGGGAAGATTAATGAATTACTGCTGATTAAGTGCTTTCAGGTAATCAGATAAATGTGGCATAAAAGTGCTTTGGAGTGATGATGCCCACATTAAACCATGGGAAAATACAAAGGTGCCTTCAGACCTGGAGTGAGCTCTGTATTAAGGGCAAAAATGTGTTCTGGTCCTGACAAGGCTCCCACCTCTCCTTCCACAGGGTCTCCTCTTGACCCACTCCTCCTCTGCAGGAGCCTTCCTTTGGAGGCCAAGATTAATTACCTCCCACTCATCCCTTTGGGCTTCCCCCATCTGATAATGTGCGAATGAGGCTGACAGGCTCTCACAGCTTTCCATCATGCCTCTCAGCACGACTAAGAGCCAGTGGGACCATGGCATCCCCAGCCACATTCCCAGGCTCATCCCTCAACCTACAATAACTCCAGAGGGGAATGCCACAGTGGTACACCTGCTGGGATAAGAGGAATCAACCCTTAAACCTGAATCTGCTCACACAGATTCACCCTGCTCCTGAGCATGTTGGAAGGCTTGATGGCTGAGGTTGTTTTCTTTCAGGGACACTGCAGCTGGGGGACACATCTCCAGGTGATGTCAATTAGAAGGTACACCGACCTCCCTCTACTCAGCTGAAAGCCCACACTCCCAGGTTGCTCACTGGAAATTGGCTGCAAATTCAGCAGCTGGTGCCAAGTAGCTGTGCTTACCCAGCCTCTCAAGCAGCTTTTCTTTCTTATTCTCTTCCAACTGTGTCTCCTGGCAGGCGTGCAGGTGGTGACATCTTGGACTCTTACCCCACACTCCTTCCCCAGTTCTGGTGCCTTCTAGGTTGCTTCCCAGGGAGATTATTTCCATTTGCTTTTCCCCTTCAAACCAACAAGGGTTTTCTTTTTCTCCTTTCCCATCAAAGTGAATGAATTTGTTTCACCTCAAAGTTAAAAGCATCAAGATGAAATGGTTCAACTTCTCCTGTGTGCTACCTGTTAGGAGGATTTGTTTATCTAAGCTGGTTTTCCAGATTTGTTAAGGATTTGTAATTTTGAGGGGAATTTCCTGATCATCCTTGGGAAAGCATTCTAAAGAATGAAAAGTTTGACTTTAAAATGTAATTAATCAGATTTTCCAAGCTTGAGTCCTCTTAACACTGATAGACAGGACAACATCCCAGAGAAACTGCTGTTCATCCTGGCAATGAAGTGAGCCCTCATGGCTGCAGGGGAAGCAGATGACTTCAGTCAGGTTTGCACAGAGGAGGGGAAGGATGGTGATCCTGAGGTTCCTTTTGACTTCACCCCCTATGAACTGACAGCAGTTGTCGCTCAGTGGGATCAATTGACCTCCAGTGATTGAGCTCACATGGTGTTCCCATCCATCCTTCCCTGTGTTCCCTGCCTCTGGCAGCCCTGTGCGGTGAGAAGAGCTGCCAAAGGGAAGGGAAGGATACTTCTGAGGTCTCCCCAGACACCATACATTTAAAGATTCCTTTGACTTTAAGTCACCAGTAGAGGAAAACTTGTGGTGGCCATAGGTGTGTGTTCAGTAGCGTTGGGTCTGCTTGGGGAATTGTGAGATGGGAGCATACAGGGCCATTCCTGCAGCAGTCTAGCTGTGATCTGGGGACAGAACTGCTCTGCTCATGGGATGGGGCCATGTCTGTGCTGCCTTTGTCCTGGCCCTGTGTTTCATCTCCCGCCAGCATACGTGGGCTGGGGAAGCGTGGTGTGAGGTCACGTTTGTTGTGTTTCCAAGAAGCCCCTGCAGAAACAACATCCTTGAAACATCCTTGAAACACAGAGGTTTCCCTTCTGCTGGCATACAAATGAACCCCAAACAGAGCCCGCTTCAAAGCCACCGCCTAATGAGTTGCTCCCTGCCCCAGTGTGACGAGGGCCCTAACGAAGCTTCAGGATTACAAAGGCACCAGCTTTGCTTTTTGAGCTTGCTCAGCGGAAAAAAAAGAGAACGAAGAGGGGGCAGGGAGCAGGATGCCAGCACAGGAGAGGCTGATGATTTCCTCCAGTGCCCCCCAGCCTCTGTAGTCTCTTGGAGTCCTGATTCCAATTCAATCCAAAGGCCCTGAGCATGACGGTGTGGGTCTGTGGGATTTGGTCCTGGCACATCAGGGGCTGCAAATACCACCCTTAATCCCCAGCACACATCAGCCAGCTACAACACATTGGCCCCAAAAGCCTATGGCAGGTGCAGGAATCAGCTATGAGAAAACAAGGGCAGCAGCAAATACTGACTGCAAAATCCCACAGGAAACCCCAGGCAGGGAATGGGCTCATGGGTTTTCCTCCTGATTTTGAGCAGGGAACAAACAAAAAGAAGTTGTTTGTGCAAAACTTTGCTTCTATTGCTTTTTCCCAGTCACAGAAGATGCTTCCTTCCCTCCTGAGTTTTTCTGGTTTTGCTCACAAATATGTTGTTTGTCTACTTTCACTTTGCTCACAATATTAATTTTGTCTGCCTGAGGTAAAATTTTCTGCCACAACAATGCGAACTGAAACTAAAAATGACATAACCACACTCCATGTCTCCACATGTTGCATGGAAGTTCTGCTGCCTGGCAGGCAGGGGACATTTTCATTGAGGCCAGATGCCCTCAATGTACCCAGAGATGCTTCAGACCCCAGATCACAGGGTGATCCTGCGCCCCTAGTTGGTGTCTGCTGAGCCCCTGTGCAGAGCGGGGTGGGATGCTGGGGCTGCCCTATCCCTCCGGACTCAGCCTTCCCAGAGCAAAACTCCTTCCCCAGGTGTGGCACTCCTTTCCTTCCCAGTGTAAATAAATAACCTGCAGTCTCAACTCACTTCCACTCCAGAGAGCCTCACAGTGATGAATATGTCCAGCCATTGCTCCAGCATGAGGTAATAACAAATCTTCAGTTACTGGATGCTAATGCTGCTGACACCCAGTTGTGTTCAGAGCGTCTAAGCGCAGGCTGTGGGCAATGGATGGAGCCACCAGCCCTGTGGCTGAGGTGCTGATACTGTTGATTGGCCCCAGCACTGATTTCCATCCCTTTTTCTTCTGTATTTTTTCCCTCTTGGTCAGGGAACACACAAGTGTGGGGGCTACCCCCATGTGACTGGAAGCTCACAGGGAGGGCATGATGGGCAGGAGCAACCCACACTTCTGTCCACTGGAAGCCCTGAGCATCATCCTGGCACCTCCAACCCTGTGCCCTCCCAGGGCAGGTGGTGATGCTGGATGGGGATTTGCATTGCCATTTTCATCCATTTGCAAAGGTCCCGATGAGCTGGGGCTGCACAAGGATACATCCTGGCTTCTCCTACACAGAACCAGCCTTGGGGCACATCCCAGCTCAGATTGCTCCTAGCAGTGTGGTGGCCCTGCAGCTGCCTTCTGCATCACTCCCTGTCAGTGAGGAGCAGGGACTGGAGGTGAGCCTGTGCCCCATTGCATCCTGTCCCTGCTGAGCCCAGAACAAATTCAGCCACTGCCACTGCTTAAAAACAAGACAGTGAGAAGCCTCCCCCACCCCACTGCCAAGGAAGGAACAAAACCTGCAGTAAGGCCCTCAAGCGGGTAATCTCTCCTTCAGATGTGTCCCAGCATCGCTCCGCCATGCACAGCCCCGGCAGCCACCACTTGAATTAGCACCAAAGGATTATGGGAGCCACAGTCATTAATCTAGGTGACAAACAGGACTCTGAAGGAATATTTGCACCCCGAAATTGAAAAGATTAGGCCATATTTGTCAAGGATTGGTAGGCTTTATCGCCTCCAGAGCAGATGCTGTTAAATATTCATGAGCTGCATAAGTGGGAGAAGACCTCGCTAGGTCTGATGACTTTCAGAGACAGGAGGGAAGGGGGGGACAAGGATGGGAGGGCATGTAGCATCCACTCTCGGTGGTGGCATGGGGCTGCCCTGTGGAGCCCATGCTGCTGTGCAGGTGCTGCAGGACTGGCAGTCACTGTTCTGCTATACCAATGGCCCTGTTCCTGCCACTTGGCTATGGGCTGGCCTCTTGTTTGGAGATGGCCCTCTTGGTTGTCAATCCCCCTCCATTTTGTGTCCCCCTGAGAAGTCCCACAGAGCACATCCCTGTTTTCTGTCTCCACAGAGACCCCTGGCTCAGGGGAGTGGAGTGCCTTGGGGGTGGAGCAGTGCACAGGCAGAGGATGGAGAGATGGATTTGAGAGTGGAAAGGTGGGGGTGAGAGCAGCCTGGGAAGGGGAGGCATAGGAATGAGGGGAGGGAGAGATGTATTCACAGAGGGATGCTCAGGGAAAGAAAACATGGAGCAAGAGGAAAGAGAATAAATAGTAAAAATGTGTGTTGGCCTGCTCTTCTCCCAGCCCTCTGTTTCCCCTGGGTTTAAGGACAGCTTCCACGAGGGCTGGTGAAACCATGCAGACCCTCCGCGTGGATTCCTGGGTGGGTTGGGGTGCCTGTGATGCATGGGGTGATCTCACCAAGTGCTTGGGCTCAGTTCTCTTGCTCAAAACCCCTGACGCTGGCTGGGGTTTTCCAGGATGCAGCTCTGGAAATCTGGGGTTTCAGGCTATGCCAAAGGGGTAGGGATGTGAGGAAGCCACACAGCTCTTCCCTCCCCATGTTATGGTAGGAGGCCAGCTCTGTGCAGGGACGGAGGTCTCCCTGCCCTCCCCAAGTTCTTCCCCCTATCTCCCACATGCACGCAGTTGGTTTAGAGCCAGTTTGAACCAAAACTCCAAATCTCAAAGAGCCAGGGAGAATTTTCAGCACACCAGAAGCCTTGATTTTCAGCCAGCTGTTTCCCCTAGTGTCATTCAACTGATAAAGGGAAAAGCCAGGGCTGGCATTAGGAAAAGCACCTCATAAGCTGCAAAACCAGCAGAAAAAGCTTCCACTGCCAGGCTTGTGGGGCGACAGACACTTAATTTAGTGCAGTCCAGGGATTTTTTATTTTTTTTTCAGTGTTAGTGGAAAATCCTGATTCATCAAAACCACAATTCTTTGAAATTAAACTAAACGGGTTAGTCCCAACAACATTTTTACTCGATTTAAAGAAAACCCTCACCAATAACAGTGAGTCAGATGACATTTTACACCCCATCTCTTACAAAAGAGAAAACCATTTGCTGCTTGCCTGAAACGCAGGAAGCACACAGCTGCTTATGGTGAAAACAGACGACATCTACAGAACCGCTGGAAGCTGTTTATGTGTTTATGTTAACACAGAGAATTTCAGGTAGGTCAGAAAGGAACAGGCATGCCTGTCCTGCACATGGGTGCTGAGCTCCCATCCCAGTGTGGCAGCTGGCACTGCTCAGAGCAGCATTTCCAACTGTGCTGGGAACGGGCAAAGCAAAAAAAAAGAAGGGAAGTGTGTGATGCTTCACCACCTGCTCCCCCAAACCTTCCTCTGAACTGTAACCTTCCGCAGGTCTCCAGATTCTGGCTCAGGAAGTTCCTGGCTCTGCTCCCTCTTGCCTGTGTTCCCCTGAACCCCCCTCCCCCCCCAATCCTCAGCACAATTTAATGTCTTACAGATCTGTCCCTATTTGACAAACAGGTGATTTTGCTAATGAGGAATAAATGAGATTCACAGGATGAGAGAAAGGGAACAGCAGCTGTCGTGAGTGTAGGATGTGCTGGCTTTATTAAAATAATATATGACCACATGCTTAGTATTAGGACTCCCAGTTCGAGAACTCCCATGTCATCCCTCCCCAATCCCCTCAGCTCGACTTCCCCCACCTCTCTCTTGGTCCTCAACCCCTTCCTGGAACATTTTTCAATCAGCAAATTACTGGCTGGAGAGGCCCTGTCCTCCCAGGCCATGCATATGAAATAGGGCTGGGCTGGGGAGGTGGGAATGTGTGCACATGTGTGTGTATGTATGCACAAATGTATGTGCACATACATGTGTGAGAAACCTCCTTTTTCTGAAAACCTCTCATGATGTTTTTAATTCACATTACCATTATTTTCCTGGATGGGTTTCCCTGGGCTCCCCCTCCCAGTACCTGGGAAAGTGGTGCAGGACAGCCTCCACAGTCAGTACCTAAAACACAGTGGGGCACATATCAGGGCAGCAGTGAGCAGCTTGGGCCGAGCAAATGAGCACTCTGCAAATGATGTACTCACTGAGTGACAGAAGAGTTGCCGTTTAACAATTTGCTGGGCAAATATTATGTGACCATTTCTAGAGCCGCCTGAAGTGGACAAATATAACCTCCCTATGCGCCATGAATAATTCATTTGGTGAAAGCAGGCGGCAATTCACCCAACGAATTATTGGCAGGCAGGTGGAGGTGTGGCACTGCTGGCATGCCATGGATCTGTGCACCACGAGAAGGGACAGGGCAGGGCCTGGCAACAGGGAGGGCCCCATCTCCCTGGGTTGTAACCTCAGCATCCCTACATCTCTGGAGGATTAAATTCTCATATGAATGCTTCTCCTTGCTCTGAGGGGGGAAGAGAGAAAGCATCTGCATTTCTCTATGGAGACTGGATGAGGGAACACATGTTTAGGATGCATTCCTGCCCCACACAGTGCAGGCTGTGGAACAAAAAGCCAGAGCTGCATGGGGAGCATCCCCCACTGAGGCCCTGAGGCTGGTGCCTGTCCCTATTGAGGGGTTGTGGCATGCGTGGTTCCAGGTGTTCCCAAATCCCCCTGCAGTGTCCAACCCACAGCCCATGGCTGGCCCCCTCTGGTTGTGGCACCTCTCATCCCTTCCTCCAGACCAGTTCCCCTCCAGAAGGCTGTGTGTTGAACATGAGGGTGTGCTGCTTAGGGTCAGTCTATGCCTCAGTTTCCCAAGTGTAGTGCCTTCTGCTCATTGGCTTTGTCTCTGGCTGAAGAAAGCATGAGAAATGACTCAGAGAGCCAGGAGTAGCCTCTCACCCCTCTGTATGATGGGCCAGAAAGTCAGCACTGTCAAGTACTGGAAAACAATTACAGAATGATCATTGTAAAGGGGAGCTTTAACTTTTTATTTATTTATTTTATTTTGTAGTCAGAACTTGAAGAAATTTGGTAGCAATGAGCGAAATCCTGAGGCCGCATGGAACTGATGTTCAGAGCAAGCCTGGTTTCGGCCCACAGCCCCAGGGGTCACTGCACCTCTCTGCCACAGCCGCTCAATTCCATCACCATTCCACCCAGTGATTAAACGTGGTATTATCTTATTTATTTTGGCTTGCCTCCTCGCCAGTCCCCTGCTGTAAATTAAATGATTGTTGAGTTAGATTAGCAGAAAGCATATGTGGAAATTACCTTTTAATTTCTTAATTACATTACACTCACCTGCAGCTCAACCTGCCAGGGTAAGGAGAGTGTGAAGTTAATTTCCACTGATATATTATCTGTATTCTTATAAATTAGGATCCTGTTAGAGAGGAAGCATACCAAGAATTCATTGTTCCCAGCCAGGTTGTGTGATGTGGATGGGATCAGGGCTGATTTATAGACCTGGACTGCTTGCAGCTCCATGGGAAGAGAAAGCCCGTGCACACTGTAGTGACAGTGAGTTTTCTGAGGCTTATAATGTTGACAGGGTTGTGGAAGAAGATCTCCAAGGCCAACACTTTTTTGACCTTGGCCCGTTGTTTCTGAGGTTTGTCTTATCAGCAAACCTTAACCAAGCTCCTTCAGTCATGGGACTTCAGTGAGGGATTGAAAAACAGCAGTCAGGTGGCATCTTCCAGTCCCTGGAGCACATTAATTGGAAAGCTTGAGTTCTCCCACCATTTCCCTTCATGCTGGGCTGTATGAGATGAGAATGAAGCCTAAACCTGACCTTTAAAAAGGCCCCCCAAATCCCTTGTCCCCTTGCACGTACTATTGAGGCTCAGAAGCACCAGTGAGCCAAGGGGCCATGCTGCTAGGTGTTGAGAGGTGATCCTGTGATAATCCCCAGCATATGCTTCACCTGCAGGCACATGGCATCACTGGGCTGCTGGGGTATTGAACTTGTACAGACCTAAGGTGACATGTATGTGGCAAGATGTGGTGCTGTACCTCCAGTGTCTGCTTTGTTTTGTGAGACAATAGAAGCATTTTGTTATCTTCTGGAAATCTGATATTTTTCTTTAGTCATCAATGGTTTTCTGCAGTCTATAATATTTTTATATTCCCTGTGCAACCTGTGTCAGAAGAAGGGGAGACAGCAAATGGATTTCCTATCATAATTCCTTTCCTACTGTGAAGAGGAAGTGGTGAGAGGCTTTTCAGGAAGACCTGCTCACACACCACTCACAGACATACTGCTGCTGAAACAATTTTGTGTTGACTTTGTGTTCCAACCTAGTAAAGCTGGATGGCAGAGTGACAAGTGTGGGATCCCCATTTGGAGGTGTTCAGGCTCAGCCTGAATCCAGCATTGAGCTTGCTGTGGGCAAAAGGTTGTATCAGAGACCTCCTGAGGTCCCTTTGCACCGGAAATATCCCTTGGTTATGAGTTGTTGCCTTACTGCAAGGGGCTGAGACTGCCTATTCTGCTCTGCCCGTCATAATAGTCATGCACTTCAGCACTTCTCAGCATGGGACTGGATATGAACACATTTCAGAGCACAGTTCCTCTATTTCTACTTTAAACTCTTCCAACTACACCAGAAAATCATCAGGAGGTGGCACAATTTGGTTGCAAAACAATAAATGTACTTTGTATACAAAATACCCTGTAAAATCCAAAGCTAAGATGGAAGATTCTTGATTTTTCCCCCTCTGCCCAGAACCTCACCTCACTTGATCATGCTGCAGTCATTTAAAACTCCTCATTCCCCACACAGAGGTCACATCACCTATTAATCATGCTGAAGAGCCCCTCAATTATTGGAAACCATGATTACCCCAACTCATTCCATGTCCCTTGTGACATTTGGATAACTGAGGTTCTTCTGTATTATTATTATTTTTCAATTGTGGTAATTATTGTACATTAAACCATTAGCATTCATTACTCCTACAGTGTGTAATTAGAACAATGGTGGATGGATTGCTACCGACTCTAATGAAGTTTTTATAATTGTAATTTATGGCCATCAAATTACCTTTCTTAAAAATGAATCCTAATATTAGCCTCTTAAGTTATGGGGAGGGGGTGGTAATTACTTCTAATTGATGGTTCTTGTTTGCTCTGCATACGGAGCAATGCTGATCCAATCTCACCCTGATTCTCCAACTAAGAATAGGAGAAATATCATCTCACCAGCCCTTTTCAGTGACAGTAACAGTGAGACTTGCAGAGCCACGCTTGGGACACTCCTGGGTTGGCGTAGCTGGGAGGCAGCAGCAGCTGAAAGCCAGGCCTGCAGTTCTTGGGACAGAAACTTGGAGAGCCCGGACATTTGGAGTGAGCTTCGTGATAGTGTGGGGGTTACGGTGAGGTGGTCGTTATAGCGGGACCGAGAGCTACAGAGGGGCGCGCAGTGGAGCTGTCCGCGGTGCTGAACGCCGCTCTCTGCGCGGGGCGGCCCGGGCGCTCCGGGGCAGCGCTGACGTTCGTTTCTCTGCCGTTCAAGCCGAAAGGAATTGTGTAATGCCATTTTCCAATGATGATTATTATTTTTGTTGTGGTTGTGAGTTAAAAATAATCCGTACCTTCGTTTTCCCAGCAGGGATATGAGTTTTTCTTTAATTGCCTCTGTTTGAATCAATTCAGGTTCAATTATGCTCGTTCTCTAGGTGTAATTGAGATGTTTGTGCCTATCTGTCTGAGGTAAATGCAATTATCCCTCGAAGCACTGTAGATCTGAGAGACAGAGGGCAGTGACTTGATCACCTTTCTAATGGTTGGCCCTAGGTGAGCTCATGAAGAGCATTCCTGCAATCAACTCCTCCCGCTTAGCTGGGGCACACAAGGGCTAAATTTGAGCAGGGCAATAACCTAGGCAAGTTAGGCTGCTACAGGTGTTGGCATCTTTTTGGAGCACAAAGCTCTGTCAGAGGGTCAAGCTGACATGCACTGAGATGTGCCCACTCCTGGAAAAGATCGATAGGAGAGGCCTTGCCCCCAGAAAGATTAAAACTTCAGGCTCCATGGCACACACACACATTCAGGAGTTTTTTGTAATCAACAGGCTATGATCAATGGTTCACATACGAATTTACATTCATCCTTGAAAAGCCATTGTGTCTTGAATAAAGACCATCAGGTTAAATATGAGTGCACTGTTACACTTGAAACCATGAGTAAGGAAGAAGCCAAAGTGGAGGAGCTCCTGTGAGACATAATGTCAAACCACCAAGTTTAATGCTCATCTCCCAACATGACATCCTTGAGAGGCAGACACAGGTCTGCTGCTTAGATGCAGTAGAAAATTTTTATTGTAACACTCCAGGAACAGGTGAATTTTAATGCTTGAGGGGATTAGAAAAAAAGTGTCTATTTTTTTCTTCTTCAAACTACCAAGAGAAAAAAAGTGTTTTGTTTTTTTTTTTCCTTTACCTTTTCTTTCTCTCCCTCCTCTAGAATACATTTCATTGCCATTTTCCAGCATTGCTGAGATCTAAAACCAGGCTCATCAACAAGGAGAAGGCTGATTCTGAGACTTCTGCTTCAATTTCTTAGATTCGCAGTCACAATTAGAGAACTGGCCAGTGGTTGGATTTTTCAGAGGTTTAAAAAAAGCATTTCTCAATTTCCAGCTGACCTCTGGGAGGTTCACTTTTTTCCCCCTGAAAGTAGTACAAACTTAGCACTTACATCTTGATCTTTTTACAAGATGCTAGCTGCTTCTCATCCTCAGCTCTTGCAGAAATGGAAAAATACAGAGTGGAGGAGGATTGCTGAAAAGCGTCGCTGATGAGTAGTGGTTCTTTTGTGAAGGATGGTTGAGGTTTTTCTAACAAGCCCATTTTCTATTAAAAAAATACGAATAAAAAAAAATAAAAAGCTTACAAGCCTATGCAGAAGTTTTAAAAGTAAGGACTATATTTGCAGGTCTCAGTGTGCAGTTCTTGACTATGAAATACCGCAAGTGCCTTCCTCTTCCAGAGAAGAGTGCTGGTGATGGGAGCTTGAGCTGGCCTTTCCCTCCTCCCAGAGCAGGTGTTCTCCTATCACCCAGCTTTGAAGCATACACAGAAGAAATGAGAACTGATTAACCTGTGAGTACTGGTGCAGGGGAAAGCCCCAGTGCTTTGGTTTCCGTGTGAATTATCCATGTTGGGGCTGCACCACATCACCCCAGAACACCATCTGATGGGATGAGCATCATGCTGCTGCTGTCCTCTGACTTCAGTAGTAATTTTATCTTCTTGGTTCAGGGATGCATTTGGCCAAGGTTCGTTGCTCACTTTACCATGACACATGGTTCTCACCCGACTTCCACCTGCCTCACTGAGGTGTCACCATGCAAGCCAAAGGCCCTTTCTTGTCTACTCAAGCAGTTCAGCTTGAAATATTCCAGTTTCCTTGTCCATGGAGCACCCATTCTGTCCTCAGTGTAGGGCAGAGTCCCCTCCTCCTGCCATGCTCCCCCATGTAAGCAACTCACTGCTCAGAGCTGCTGGCACAGGCCTGGTGCAGCGCTGATTAGATCGCTGTCACCAGGGAACAGGAAGGTTAATTGCCATTCTCTTTGTGTGCCGCTCAGAGAGGAGACCAATTTCAGCTCAGTAGCAACAAAGTGTTGCTTGCTTGCTTTGGCTGGGGGCAGGGGGAAAGCAAACCGGAGAGGAAGGGGGGCTGGAGAAGCGGGCAGGATTGTGCATGGACTTTGAGCATAGCTGCGTCTTGTCTGGTCTAGCAAAAGAGAAGTGCTTAACAAGTATTAAGAGACACAAATAATTCTCCTTTTCTCCTCTCACCCATTCTTTTCTCTCTTTCTCTTTGCTTGTAAATCCTGCTTATCGCATCTGAATAGCAGAATGGTTTCACACCGGACCTTTAATCTGGCCCAGAGCAGCCCCCAGAGGGGCAAAGTGACTGAGGATTACCTTTTATTTGATTTGATTTTTTTTAGCTTTCTTCCACTCCTCCCCTCCTTCGTGGGTTTTTTATTTTTCTAGGTTTTTTTTCCCCCCTCTGCATTTGTTCTTGGAAGGAGTAAGGAGCAAAGGCTTAAAGGGGGGGAAGGGGAAAAAAGAAGTGTGTAGGGGGTGTTACAAACTTAAGGGGATCTGGATCTATTCAGAGGGACTTGTCCATAGCCTTGCTGCTTTTGTTCGCCTGCCATTCTTTAGCTGATTTCTTCACTCCAGTAAAAGCGCTTTAATTCCCTTGTAGATACTGAGAATCCCTCCTTCTTCTTCCCCTCCTTCTCCTTCTGCAGCCATGCTCACTCTTTCTTTTTCTCAGACTCTTTATCCAGCGTCCTCCTTGCCATCAACTAAGCCCTGGAATGGCAGTTTTCTTTCAGAGAATGAAAGAGATGGAAAGAGCAGGAAAGAGGTGGGGAGGGTGAATTTGTGTGTGCACGTGCATCATTGTGTGTGTTACCTGCCCCAGCTACAGGTTTTTGACTCCCTCTGACATTATGGATGTGGTTTTAGCTGTATGCATGATCTATTCAGCTCCAAGTGTAAGGGACATGGCAGTAGAGCCCACCAGGAGCAAAGCTGGAGGGTGCTGAGGGGTATCACACCTGGAGCTCCAGTCAAGGACTCTAGGAAAGGTCTTCCCATGTCCACTTGTGTCACCAGAACCAAAATGGGAGTCTGGAGGCCCAGCTGGAGAACTGAAGCAGGCACAGTGGGGCTGGTCAGAGTGTCAGTAGATCACTGTCCCCACCAGGCACTGGGAGCAGCTCAGGTTTTCCTGCTTCTTTAACTTTATAACTGAATACTAAGTATTTCAAAAGGCAGTGAGGGTTCTTGTGGCTGTCCTTGCTCCAGCTAAAGGTTCAGTTACTGTAAATTAAGAACAGAGAAGAGATTAAATATGCTGAGGGGTGTATCATAGCTCGGCCCACAGGCATGAAATGAGTTTTATCCATAGAAAGCCTGGTCTGCAGAAAATCCCAGCTGATGGAGGTAGCCTGGAGGAGATTCTTTGGGGGGAACAGGAAGGGAGATGTGTGGGATTTCAGATGGTGAACTGCAGCTGCTGAGAGGCATGGAGATACCTCCCAGCACAGAGATACCTCCCAGCACAGAGATACCTCCCAGCACAGGAGTATCTCCAGCCGCAGAAAGTGGTAATTCCTCCCTCTCCTTTGATTCCACCTTTTGACTTCACATAAATCAGCTCCATGCCTTTCTGCAATGCTAAATGAATTGCACTGAACCAAAGCCCTCTTCACTGGGAGGAGATCCTCTGTGCTCTTTTAGCATTTAACACCACAACAGTACTTTGAGCTGCACAGACTGCACCCGGTAAGCATGTGAGCTTCAAGAGACCTTGTCTCTGCAGAACATGACATTCACATGTCCATCCCACCATGGACTACAAAGCACTCACTGAGCTCCATCTGCGAGGAAACACGTGTTCATTAGTGACCCAGACCTTAACTGGGGTGTGCAACAAGCAGAGAGCAAGGACAAGTCCAGGAGTCTTGCATGAGGGTGTCTCCTGGGGGCCTACAACGTTATTGCAGCTGAAACTCGATGGAAGGGTACTAAAGCCAACCCATCGTGAGGGAATCATGAATGTGCAGAGATAAGCCTCATCAGAGCCCGGTAGACACTAATTGGCCTTAATTACCCTGATGAGCCTTACCTGGGGCTATCTCCATCCAAAGCACAACACTGCTGCCTCTCTCTGGCCCTGTACCATAAGCAGCTTGTATCCAGCCCTATCCCATGCCTCTGCTGGTCAGGGACCCCCTGGGCCCTGCCCTTAATCCTGCCTGGGGTTGTTGCAGGGCTCTGTTATGGACACCCTTGCTGCTGGGCAGACTCTGTGTGCGTAGGCATGTGGTCTTGTGTAGAGCAAGTTAGGGGACCTAGGGCTTTTTGCAGCAGCACTCATTCCCACATTGGCCCCTCATGATTAGCCCACCCTCCCCTCCCATGCAGTGTGGGACAGAAGCTGAGACATTTCCTGCAATAACTAATCAGATCCAGCTCCCAACAACAACACACAACAGAGCAGGATAAAGGTAATGAGTCTGTTCCCCTCCCCAACAGTTCCTACTACTAATCCCAGCCAAAGCCCCAAAGGTTGGGCTGAGCTGCTGTGCTGTGTAAATCAGCACTGCTCCGTGTACTGCAGAAGAGCTCTGCTGATTTACAGCAATTGAATATTTTTAATCACCTGCAATTTATGTCTTGGGGAGCCCTTATTTTGTGCATATTGCTTTCTAATCCTTTTCCCTGGGGTGCTGCGGGGATACCAGGACAGAACTCTCTCTCTGGGTCATGTCAGTGCCACCACCACCACTAGCAGAAGTGGATATGGGACTGCTGCTCCTCTTAGAAAATGCTGGATTTCTCTTGCAGCCACTGTGGTGATGCTGGATTTCTCTTGCAGCCACTGTGGTGACACTGGATTAAGTTGTAGGCCGAACACACAAGCAGTTTAATAATGAATGATGCATGCACTGTCAGTGATGAGTAATTCACATGGCAGTGTGTGTAGCACAGATGCTGTCTAAGCACCTGGCCTTCAAAGGGTGAATGAACATTAAGACTGCTCCATAAAAACCGATCCAGCAATTGCAGAGGAGAATGTTTTATGAATGGGGTGGCAACCTGGACATAAGCATTTCTGCAGTAGTTTGCCAGCGATGGAAGATTTGCAGTTGAGTGACATAGAGTGTCAACATGTGGGAAGACAGCATAGTTTCTCAGTGCTTCCAGAGGAGATGTATCAGGACCTGCTTAGAAGTCAGAAAGGGTTGAGTGCACAGCTCCTGTCTTCTGTCCTGTCCATTGAGCCAAAGCCATTGAAAATCACCAGCAGTGGCTTGGATGGCTGGCAAAGATGTGCTCCAGGTCAGGTGCTGCTTCCATACCATGAGGGTATGGGTTTGAGCACAAAGAATAAACAAGATCTCATCAAGGAGATTGTGACTGCAGAAGATCATCCTTGGGCATGAAAGCACTTTAGACCAGATAGAATGAAGGAGACAAGAAAGATTCAGCAGCTCCCAGTGAGCTGGATGTTGATGAACTCTGGTCAACAGGTGAGATTCAGCCTGCTCTGGTGCCTTCATAAGTTTCTCTCCAGAGCCTTGAAGCTTCACCATCCTTTCTGCTAGCTGTAGTACAGTGAGATGAGGTTTGTCTCAGCTTATGGCTGGACATGGGTCTGGCACTTCAGCCTCAGCATGGACCCCTTCAGCTGAGGATGTGCAAGCTGCATGACTGAGCACTTCCCACTGTATCTTCTGTCTGCTTCCAGATGAACTCCTCACCCTGGGGCTGCAAAGAGAAGAGGGTTCAGCACCAGAACCCAAGGTGCCAAAGGAGGCCCAAAAGCACTCTGTCTTGGCTTGCAAGAAGTACTCCCACTCTGCAGCACCAAGTCCCAAGCTTCTCTGCAATGACACATAACCCTGGCAGGATACTCAGTGCCCTGCTATGTCCTCAGTGTCTTTGCTGTTCAGAGTGCAGCTCAAGCAAGATAGAAAATAAATAATACTGAAGATGAATATACATTTGAGATAAAATTGCTTTCCCCCCTCCCCCTCAGTTGCTGTGGTGCAGGCAGACTGGTGAAACAAAACCATGCTTCTGTCACATTTTCTCTCCTCTTGGGAATCTCACCCCTCCTCGCCCTGGGATGCACCATCCTACCTCTTTGGAGCACAAACTCAGGAATGCTTGGGAGAAACAGGAGAGGGAGAGGATGAGCAGGAGATGTTTGCTAGCAAATAAAGGGCTGTGTGCTTAAACACTCTTCCTCTGCCTATCCCCACCCGGCAGTGTTTGCTCAGCAAACACTGCTAATTCACCAGCTTTCCAACGTTTGATTCAGTCTGCAAAAGCAAACCTTGCCCCCCATGTCCTCAGCGGGCTCCTCTCCCTCCCCTCCTCACCAGGACGTGCTGCTTGGCACCAGTTCAGGTCCCCCCCCCAGACACCTGGGATGGGCACTAGTTGGGGTATGCGTGTCCACTATGGATGCAGAAGCACCCCTTGCAGTAAAGCTCTCCTGCTGCTGGTTGCCAGCCTTCAAATATGAGGAAAAGCTGGCCTGCAGTGCCCTGCTGGGATGCCACCCCTGCCTAAGCAGCAGGTGCAAGGAAGCTGGTGAAGTGTGAGTACAGACCCCGTGCAGGTTTGGTCCTTAATCAGGTTCTGGGGAAGTAGAAGAGGGGAAGCTGGCATAGTGGTAGTGATTTATTTTCAGAGAGTAGAGGTAGTGATTTATTTTCCTTTTGGAGACAGGCAGGAGGTTTTGTAGGAGCTATGGGAGCTGCAGGAAGCAGGACAGCACCTCATTTGCTTGTGAATGGCTCCTTTTAATCAGCTGCTCCTCCAGGGACGGGGCTGAGCCCCTACATTTCCTTTGGCTGCAGAAGTGAGAAGCACTTCTCTTGCTGGGGAAACCCTCATCTTCATCCAGAAAGTCTTGCTCAGGAAAGTCATTGTCTACTTGGGAGTCACTCCAGGATACAATAAGGTGCTGTAGATAGATGAAAAACTCACTCATGTGCCAAACACTCAGATGCCAACATATCTCAACAGCTCCAAAATACTGAGTTTGAGTCAGACAATGACATTCTCTCTTCTGGAAGTGCAGTGAGAATATTCCACTGAAATTCATTCATTTCTGCTTGTGGCTTGACCAGGAGCTTGGGAAGAGTTTCCTCTATGGTTGCACCAAATAGGTTTTGCATTTGTGCTCACCAGCAGTCCCGAGATGAGGAGGTGCTCAGGGCTGCCTGGGTCTGGGTGTGCTTGGATGGACATCTCCACGGACAGTCAGGGTGCTCTTGCTGAGTAGCTCACCCCTAGTTGCTTTCCCGTGTTTCTTCTGCTCACACCTGAAGCCAGTGCTGTAAACGTACCCACACTTGGCCTTTTTGCACAGCCTCTTCACCCAAATAAACTTTGACTTGGGCAGGCAGCCCCTGTGAGCTCCCTGCGTGGCTCAGCTGTAGGGGACCTGTTGAATCACAGCCTGAACCACTGATTGATCACCTGAGGTGAGCATTGGGTCAGCCATGGGGGCACAGGTGAAGGCAGTAATACCTGTGTGATTGGAGGGGGTGGAGCCTGGCTCCACCTCTCCCCAAGCCCCATTTAAGGGCTGGCTACCACCAGAGAAGGATCTCTTTCTGGAGATCCCTCCCGTGTGGAGTACCAGCGAGCCTTCTCTATCTAAGGTGAGCCATTTTCCTTTTGTATCATCCTGTATATTGCCTGTGTAGATCCATCTAAATATACCATCTCTTATTATTTTTTGAGAGAGTCATTTCTAAGATCTCCGGCTCTACACTCAGCCCTCAAGCAAGGGTAGGGATTCTCTAAGCCTGCAAGTTTTTTGCCTGAAATGAAATCATCTAAGGTCCATCACAGGGTGGGCTTTCATCCTGCAGGCTTTTTGTGCCACTGGGAGATGTCGTTGCCTGGCACTACTTTTGGCAGTGAGGATGTGCAGCTGGGTGAGGTGTGAAGTGAGCTGGGATTGGGACTCAGGAGCAATCAGATCTGTTAGGAAAGAGGCAAAGTATTATCTAATTTAGCATTAGGCAATAGGATCCAGAACCTCAAACTCCGGGCAGGCTTTGCTCTCTTGCTTTGAGTTTGCTTTTGTTATAGCTGCTGTGAGAATGGCAGTCTCTTTGTCCCAGCAGGACTTGGAGCCATGGGCACCCGAGTGTCCCTCACTCCTTGTGCTGCAGGCACATAGATGCTGACGGCCCCAGCAGGTCCCTGCTGCACTCTGGAGGGAGGAGACTTACTTGGAAAAGCAATGCTCTACGCCTGCCTATCCTCATAGGAAGCATCCTCCTGACACTTCATACCAGCCCTGGAGCTTTGGTGGTGACATATGCTCCCTCCTCACCCGCCTTTCACAGCAGGTCCTCACAGGAGGCCGATTAAGCACTTAGCTGACCTTGGACCTCTGCCCGCGCCAGCTGCCCATGGGATTGGGTAGGCACACATGCACTGTGCCATGCCCACCAGTGCTGTCAGCAATGATGTACTGTGGCCTCAGGGCAGATAATAGTGACAGTAGGGCTGGGCTGGGGAGTGGGTGCTATGGGGCTGCAGCTGGTTGCTCCCATCCATGCTGGTCCTGTGCTGTGCCCTGAGCTGTGTCTCTCCAGGTTCAACCTTGGGTCTTAATTTTCCATCTGAGTGCACTCACTGCTAGCCAGGTGGGGAGGGAGACACAGACTTCGGAGAACAGTGTTGGTGCTGTGGCTGCAGGAGGATGCAGGGAGGGAGTAGCTGTGCTGGGCTGTCCCCCTGCTTGTGTTATCATGGTGGGACTAATCCTGCTGAGAAGGGATGGCACTGTGTCACTCTCTGGTGGCCAGGAGAGCATCCCTTTGATTCAGTATTAAGACCTTGTCAATTCAGTTCTCAATGCTACACCCTAAATCTGAGCCATCACCCCACCACATCTTCCTCAGCCTTGCAGCTTAGCCATTGCTATCTCAAAACCCAGAAAGGCTACAGACTTTCCACAATAACTTATGAAATATCCTCCGAGGTTTTTAAAGACCCTGATGGCCTCTTTCCCTCAGCCCCTCTGTCCCACTCATGGGGTCCCCTCTGCTGCTGTAGTCCTACCCAGCCCAGCTCAGCAAGTCCTCCAGCCTTTCTTGGGGTTGCCCCAGGTCACTTCTGCCTTGAGACTGTAGTATGAAACACTGAATTTCAGGCTACTCCCTAGGAGGAGGAAGCAAGTGAGGGCTGTCTCTGGCAGGCTGTTTGCAGACAGCTGGAGGAGAATGATCCATATAAAAAGATGAAAGAAGGGAGTCCTGTAGGATGCTTCAGCTGCCCCGGCAGCAGTAGTAGGCAACAGGGAGCAGCAGAGGTGCCTCTCCCTTTTCTCCAAGCTGTATTTGGAAAGCACCTTAGGGAAATGGTATTAAACCACTGATGTAGCAGCCCACTCATCATATCCTCAGGTCCAGAGGGAAGTAATCTCCACCATCTCTGCTTCTCTCAGGTCACATTTGAGAGAGACAACTTTCTTCTGGGAGCCTGCTGAGGTGTGCAGTGAGCTGCCAAGAGGATACATTGCTGCTTTGCATCACAGGAAGAGGATGGAGAGTGTGTCCATCTGGGAGAATTGGCTGATGCCTCAGGGAACCTCTTCAAGGGATGGGAATCCTTCATCCCAAACTCAGAAAGTATTTTCCATACAGAAGAGATGCAGGTAGCTGTTAAAATGAGATCAGCATGCCCACAACAAACCTATACTCTTGCCCTGTGACAGTGAGCTCACTCGAAGTCAGGCACCCAAACCTGCATCTTTCTACCCAACCCAGCATGCAGCAACCCCTAGGGAGACTCTTACAACACTGAGGATGTCCCCAGGACTGTTTTTTGTCACCCACCAAGAACACTGGAGACCAAGGTCTGTAGCTGTGGTGGGTATCTGGATCCCTCTGCACCCAGAGGACAGCCAGACCATGATTTTCAGACACAGCCTTTGATTTTTGAATGCTTTTGTGAGTGATGCAAAGGACACTTAGCTGCAGTAGGCAGCTTACACTGCTTGTCCCATATCTTTGTTGGACTCAACAGGAATTGTGGAGGTAAAACTGAGGATCTAAAAGTGTGTGCCTTTGAAAACTTTCACTTGGAGATCGGGTTTGACATAGCAAGGAACAAAAAAATGGTCTGGAGCTGCTCAGGGGAAGGCAAAGAGTAAGATGTGATGGAGAAATTCTGCTTCTAGTGCTGCCTTGGTGCCTTGGCTCTGAAATAAATGCCCCAAGAGGTGCTGGCCCGAGGACTGCTCGATATTTCTCTGCTTAGCCATGAAAGCCAATCCCCTTTTGCTTTGTTTAGCTTGGAAAAGAACCTCTCCTCAGGGTTTTGTGGTTTTGTCTTCATTTCTCCAGAAGGATGTCTTGTGATGGAATATGCTTTACAACCAGATGTGCACATGCTGCAGGTGGGAGATGCTGGTAGAGATGTGGGGTGGGCAGGTCCCACCAAGCAGGAACTGATGCAGGGACCCTAATGCCTCAATGCAGCAATTGAGCACTCTGCAGTTTCTGCCTGGGTCTCTGACGTATGCCACCCTGCAGAAGGAGTCCTTTATTCCTCCCCCTTCACATTATTATTTCCCCCCCTCTTTAAATTCATCTTCCTCAGCCATCCGGGGCTGTCCCTGCTGGAAAATTACTCTCACAAAAGCTCCCTCAGCAGTAATTACCTAAATGGGGGGAAGGGAGGGGAGATCCATTTAGAATCCACTTCATTGCAGGATTAGCTAATTAATTAACGGTTTCACTGACAACTCGAAGGGGAAGAGTGTGTTAAATAGGAAGGCTCTGGAGCTTGATTTATGTGATGTGACACCCACAGTCTCACTGCCACATTGCCATCCTGCCTGCCTTGTTCAGGGAGGTCTCACTCACTGGGGATGGTAGGAGGCTGGGGGGGACCATGTGGTGGTAAGCACAAGTGGGGGCAATTAGCCAGCAGATGATGCTGGATTGAGGTGGGGTTGTGGTCACTGAGGTGGCAAGGCCACCCATCTGCCACAGGATATCCATGCAGAGGAGGGGACTGGTGTGGCCCGATCCCCGCGTGGCCAATGGGGACAGTGAATGGGGGTCATGGGCTGCCTGGGGAAAGCTGGCAGTGCCATCCTGCACTCTCTCCCCTACCCAGAGTACTACCCAATCATGGTTGGAATGAGTTTTCTGGGTCTCAGGCAGGAGTGAGCTGCCCTGAAATACAGATCCAGGCAGATTCAGATCTTTTCTGTCCATTGTCAAAATCTGGTACCCAATGTCTTGTGTCTCTTCCTTGCACCAACACACTGGGGGACAAACAGTTGTGTGTTTGGATGGGAAAAGTAAATCTTGAGTGTTTCCAGCTGGATTTGTTAATTTGAGGCAAAGGCTAAGATGTGCACTGAAAAAACAATGTGTTTTTTTTTTTTAGGGTTAATTTGCATTTGTTTGTTTGCATTCTGCAAGGGCTGTAATTCCCCTAAGAATGAAAAAAACTGCCAAGTTTCACACATTCTCTGGAGGTGAAAATTTCTTATGTTGGTAGCAAACCGACAGATTGGTGGATCTGGGGAGAGAGGGAGAATGGCTGGCCTGGCTTTCATTTCACTGTCTCCTGAAATGCTGGGAGTAATGGGAAATGCTGATGAACAATGATGTCAAAGCTGCCCATACTTCCTTCAAAACTTGAAGGTGAGTAGGACATTCAGAGTGGCTGCCACAGCACCCAGCCATGGGGTGGGTATCTCAGCCTTCAACTTGCTATTGTTGGGATGGGAGGATGCTTCAGCGGGAGGATGCTCTGGGTAGAAGATGTTCCAGTGAGATGATGGACGGATGCTGGATGGAGGGATGCTCTGGATGGAGGATGCTGTGGCAGAAGAATGCTCCATCTCCACCCAAAACCTCTCCCCACTGACTTTGCCGATAGTTTCAGCCACTTGAATGGCAGAGGCAGAGAGTGGGTTAAATTTAAATAAATGTTAAATCACAAATAGATAAATAAATGCTGCTCTGGGTTGGGGCTTGGCTGCGCCTGTGTCTGGCAATCCTGTATTCCCCCCACTATGTTCCCCCCTAGCACTCGGATGGCTTTTTTTTGGTGTTTTCTAAATAGAGGCGCCCGATCGCATCTGGAAGCAAAATGAAACAGATTTCATTTTTCACACGCGACACAATGGCTGCGCTGACAAAAGAGGAAGGCAGCACATTGTCCCACTCTGCATCTTCACATCCTACCTCTGTTCCCTGAATTAACCCCTTTCACCTCAGTCATTGTGGCGACAGCACTTCGGAGATGCTGAACAAAGGTGGAAGAAAGCCCTCTTCATGTACTGGGGGGCAGTGATTTGGGGTGGGGGGTGCAGTGGGTCGGTGTCCCTCTTCTTGTGCCCAACTGTGCGTGAACTCATCTGTCAGCTACTCCTAGGCAGGACCCTGGCCATTGGGGATGTCCTGCCACTCTGTGTCCCTGGCTGCAGAGACACTCTCAGGTGTGGTGACCCCAATATTCATATCCTCCTTTGTCACGTTCAGGGCATTTTTTGGTTCTTCCATACTGTTTTAGTATTTTTATTGACTGTCTGATTATTTGGCTTAGTCTGTTTATATCCAGCCATGCAAAAATCCCACAGATAAGGGCAAAAAAAAAGAGCAAAGTGCTCTTGACCAAAGATTGGGTGCATCTGAGTTTTGCTCATCTTGATTTTCCCCCAAGCATTGTGTCTTCTGAGTGCAAAGAAGCTGTAGCTGCAGATACACTGGTGAGAAAGCAATCACAAATACCTAGATTTCTGACATTTCACAGTGCCCCCTGCCACCAGAGCTAGCGGACAACAGGGAACATCTCATGCTCATTCCAGGCCACCTCCTCAGGGTCTTGTTTTCGGGGGGCTGCAATACATTTTCCTCTTCCGATCATTCAATTTGCATGCTCACATTTATCTGACAACCTGCTCCATTCAACAATGGCACCGCTGAGATGAACTCTTTGATAATTTCCTCTCTTGCTGCAATCGATGTGCTCTCATGCTAAGGCTGTGTGCAGCTGCAGTGGTATTTTTAGATGGAAAAAACACCTGGAGCTTTGTTTTTCCCAGCTTGGTCTCCCCAGATTGTTGTCGTCAGTTGCCTATGGGGCTGTGCATCCACTTGCTGCCACCCTGTGCTTCCCCATCTGTTCCCATTGCCCACCACTTGAAGATGATGGGTTGAAGGATCAGGCTGAGCAGATATTTGGGGGTTGCTGTCATTGGGGTTTCCCTGTGGCCAATTCCCCTGACCCCAAGGCTCTTCATGTCCTGTGGGTAGGGTAGGGACCTGCCCCCGGTGGTACCCTTCCCCACTCCTTTGCTACAGTGTTCCCAGCTGCAGCATCCCTTTGAATACCAAGTGACTGCTTTCACCCAGGCCTGTAGGTTAGATAAGAGAATACAAACCACAACGCTTGACCTTTTATTTTTTTTTTAATCTTTCCTTTTTTATTATCTTCTTATGGTTTTAGAATTATCTTCACAGACACCACATGAATTTAGTCAGGGCAGGTAAGGTCACACACAGACATAGCTGCTCATATTTATGGATATTCACCAGGCAGAGGAGATAAATGGGAAAACAGACTGAGGGGAGGGGGGTGGGAAGGATACCCCCCCTGGAGGAAGACAAGGATGGTCAGGAGGGAGAGGGTAGCACCTGAGCAATGCCATGACTGCTGCTGCCTGTGATGGGATAGTGCTTCTGCATTTTTATGGCTTTCAGTGTTGGGCTCACAACTGGGTCACTGTTAGATCAAGCTGTGAGAGCTCATTTAAGACACCAGAAAGTTAAGAGGAGTTGGCTCTCAGCCCCGGCCCTTGCCACAGAAGGCAGTGCTGTGTTGAGTGTCAGATCAGGGCTCTGACCTCTAGGTGAGACCATGTTGTGATTGAGAGTGAGATGGCCCTGTTGTAGGTGTGACCATGGAGGTGATCGCAATGTGGACGGAGGTGACCATATCATGAAGATGACCAGGTGATGGAGGGTTGCAGGTGACCACATCATGGCAAACTGGGCACTACATGATATCACACTGGCCATGGCTAGGGAACAGGTTACTGCAGGAAGAAGAGCAGCCATGAGTTGCAGTGCAAGGACCAGCTCTGCCTGTATGGAAGCACAGAGTGGAAGCTGGTGCAGCAAGCACTGATCCATGCCAACCCCTGGCAGACCCACCCAGGGAGAAGCTGGGTGGGTGATGAGACCCCGGAGGGCACCTTCCCTGAGGACATGGGGATGATAAATAGTGGTCTGCTGCAGCAGCCAGCTGGGATGGGCACCCCAAAATCTGCTCATCAAGGCAGGGACACTGAGCCCATGTGGACAAGGTTTGGGCTGGTGAGCTGCAGCAGGAGGGCTAATGCTAATGGCAGGAGGCTTTCTATGTAGCTGGATACCATATGTACCATCAAGCTGCTATTTCAAGGAAAATATATAATGCATCTAAAGAAACTGTACAGAAATTGCAAACAAAGCATGCTCAGAAGGATATAAAATACCACTTACAAGGGCACCCACCAATTATAACTTGATTTAAAACCACATAATTCACTAAATAACAAATGCAGATTTACCAGAGGTGTCAGGACTAAAAGCATGCCTAACAATGCATTTATTTGATAACTGTTTGCTCTCAGTGTCAGGGCACGGTATCTAGAAAATACAAGCAGCAAACTGAANATACCATATGTACCATCAAGCTGCTATTTCAAGGAAAATATATAATGCATCTAAAGAAACTGTACAGAAATTGCAAACAAAGCATGCTCAGAAGGATATAAAATACCACTTACAAGGGCACCCACCAATTATAACTTGATTTAAAACCACATAATTCACTAAATAACAAATGCAGATTTACCAGAGGTGTCAGGACTAAAAGCATGCCTAACAATGCATTTATTTGATAACTGTTTGCTCTCAGTGTCAGGGCACGGTATCTAGAAAATACAAGCAGCAAACTGAAGACTTTGATTTAAAAAAAAAAAAAATCCCCAAGGCCTAGTACATTTGGGGACAGGGGATATTAAGAAAGGGATGCTAGAAATTGTAACAACCCAACCAGTGTGAGGCTGTGCTTACCCTTACCCATAAAGAAAAAAGGAGAACCTGATGTGGGCGGGATGCAGAACATGCCAACTGAGAGGGCTGGATCCCTGCGTGTGTGGGCAGACAGATGAAGGAGAAGCCTTCATAAGTGGACATTAGCCAAGGAGAACTGCCACAGAAATAACACCAAACTTCACAGATGGGAAGTAATATATAATATTTGTTTGAGTTTGTTTTCCAAGGAATACAGGAGGAGTGGAATGCTCTCCTAATAGCAGTTGAGGCATCTGGTTGAGTTGTGGGAAATCAAACGAGTGCANATGGGAAGTAATATATAATATTTGTTTGAGTTTGTTTTCCAAGGAATACAGGAGGAGTGGAATGCTCTCCTAATAGCAGTTGAGGCATCTGGTTGAGTTGTGGGAAATCAAATTGTGGGACTGGGCTGGTTCGGACCCCTTGGCTTTTGAAGAGATAAGTTTCACCAGTTTCTGAGGGGTGTCTTTCCATGGATTGCCCAGTTCCCACACTCAATACCATGGGGTACAGTACCCAGCTTGTGGGATGAAGGTGAGGACAGATCTGATCCCACCTTCTGTTCAATTGTAGCTTTGCCCCATAGGAAATAGACCAAGACCTTGCACAGGGTGACCTGTTCACTGAAAAGCTTGCTGACATTTCACATCTACATGTCTAAATAAAAGCCAAATTTGCAAGTGCCCCCCATGACCACCACCGGCTCCTCTGCACCACTGAGTTCCTGTTACTAGGTAGTGCTCAGTTTTCCTGGTATTCAGGAGTCACCAGCCTGTGTCAGGGGCTACCTCTGCTTTTCTCATCTGAAGGGGTCTGCACTGAGCTTCTATGCCAGGAAGAATACCATATATAAATACATTCTGTAGCCTTTGAAAAATCCATGGCTGCTTGCTTACACCACAAGATGCTCTGTGTCCAGGTCATCCCATGTCTCAGAGAATGGTGCTCTGGGAAAAGCAGCACATATATGAGCTTTGTTCCCAAACCCCCTCTCTTCTGAGTGCAGTGTAGACACAAAACCCCACGGTTGGGTTGCATCCTGCAAGCCTTCTGTGCAAACACTGAGGTGGGGAATGGTGACTCGAGGACAAGAATGGAGCTGACCTGCTGGACTGGGGGCTAGGCAGGGGGCTGCTCTGTGGTTGCAGGCAGGGGATCCTGTTGGGGACATTTTGCAAGTGGGATGAGGGGAAGCCCATGCTCCTTTCCACTCTTTGTGACACACATCCCTGGAAAGCTGTTATATGCCCAAACCCTGTGGCTGACAAAGAGCCCCCGACCCAATGCTGTGTCCAGCACCAGAAGAGGTCTTTGCTGGGCTCCTCTCCCTGATTCCCCCTCCGCCTCCCCCAGCACTGTCACCCAGCCTTATCTTCTGTTGTCTTCTTGTGGAAGAAGAGATAAAAGTAATTCTTATGGATGCTTCTCCAGCGAAGGCTTGCCTTCTTCCCCCCTCGCCTCCCCTAGCATCTCTCTGCTCCATCCAGATAAAGGGTGAGGACCAAGCACATGTCATTTTCTTTGTGCAAAATCAATATTCAGCAAAGTTTATCTGTCCGACATAGCAGGAAGCGCTAATTTCATCCGCGTCAATTACTTTGATGAACGCTCATACTGTTCAGGGTGCAAGAACAAGATAAAAGAATTACTGAAATAAAAAGCATACACCCGCTTGCACAGCCCCCTCCCCTCTGGCCCCCACCCTGAAGCCCTGCGGGGCTGTGGGGCTGGGCTGCCCACTCACAACCAGCTGGGTGGTGATGGGATGGATGAGACCACTTTGGGTTTGAAAGGTGAAGATTTGGGATGGAGACACAACAGGGCCACCCCGTACAATAAAGCACAAATAGGCACAGAGGTGCTGCCATGGGGACGCATGCACACAGCACATGTTTGCCTGTGGTGTTTGTTTTGTCCATGTGGAGAGATGCCTGGGGAATAAGGAGAAGAGCTGATCCTCCCTCAGACCACTGGTTTCTAACTGTGGTTGTAGCTGCTGAGGCTGAAATTGTGCAGAACACATTTATAGCATTGCTTCAGCACGACAGAATAAGCAGATCTCAGGACCCAGGAGTTTAATTAACCAGCGGGGCTTGATATTCCAGCAAGGTGGAACGCACAGCCATGCTGTCACATGGGTAGTGTGGCCCAAAGCCTGCCCTGAGCTGCACCTCCAGCCCCATCACGGAGGCCTCAGCACTGGGGCAGAAGCAGGGGCTGAGCTCTGGTCCATGCCGTGCTCGATCCTTGGAGAGCAAAGTATTTTTATTCAGTTTGTAGAAACTCATCCTTTAAGAACTGGGCTTCATCTGACCTCTACAGCAACCCCTGCCCCTTTGGTCCCACACCCAGCAGGAGTGACTCCTCCTGCTCTGTGCACATCCCTGGCAGGAGCAGCAACAAATATCTCACTGGACTATCCCTGATGCTACCTGTCAGGCGATTTGTCAGCACATGAGGGCTGTCTGCCACTCCCCTCACACTGCAGTGGTCACATCGGACATCTGGGTTGCTGCCCCCCCAGCAACAGCAGCTGGCACAGGGTGGGGGAGGTTGGCCCTCATATCACCCCAATCTGCAAAGCCTTCATAGCCTGAACTGAGGCATGGAGAAAGATCCCAAGCCCTGGGTCAGATGGGGGTGGCTGTGTGAGGAGCAGGCTGGACCCCGCCCTGCCTGTCAGCAAGGGAAAATGTGGCTGAAGCAAAGGCTGCACACGTGCGGTGTATGCTGGAGCGATTTCCACGGCTCAGTTTGGCAGCGGGAATTTGTTAAGTCACAGCAATTTGCCAACTCTGCATGGTGTGATCAAGAGGCTGTCCCCATTTCTCCACTGGCTGCGTACGTCCCTGCCGTGCCAGGCTCCCAGTCACTGCACTAGCACCAGGTACCTCAGGAGCAGGACCGCCCTTTGCACACCCCATGGCGCATCTCCAGTGTGGTTTGGGGTTACGTCCCACATGCTTGGCCCTACAGAGGGGCACAGTGATTCCCGGCAGTGAGTGCGTGCCATGGTGTGGGCACAGCTCCAGCTACCAGCCCTCCTGCCCCAGGGAGGATGCTCTGTGGGGACGCTCTGAAATGGGGATGTTTGGGTGCTATTTGACCTTACCGCTACTCCGCAATGGGGGCATGCAGGGGCTGTGGCATATTATGGGTTGGCAAGGCCGCAGCACACTCGGCTGGCAGAGGGGCTCCTCTCTGCTCCTGCGCTGCCGTGCCTCTCACCCGGCGGCTACAGGGGGAGCCATGACATCGAGCTACGCGGTGTGCTCAGCGCCTGCTCCTGCTGCTGCACTCCGCGGGGACCCACGGCCCGCTCAGGGGCCCTCGCGTCACTGTGCGGAGGGGGCACAGCCCATACCAGGGGCAGACTGCCCCGCTGGGTCCCTGCTCGGTATGACTCCCTCCCACCTCCATCCTCCACCCGGAGCCGGAGAAACAAAAGGGGAATGGAATCACGGGAGGTGCACAAGCCTCAAATCCATTACAAGAGGTGCGCATACCACAGGGCTTGCCAAAAAGCCAACCAGAAGCACGGCAAGAGACGAAGCCTTGAAAACTACCCAGTGGAAGAAGATTTAATTTGGGGGTAATTTTGCTTGGCTTTTTTCCTTCCCTTAAATTAGACTTTGTTAGCAGCACTTTGAGGTCTTTCTTGCCAGCATCAAATAAAAGAGTCTGTCTCATTAGCAAGAGTTTGGGAAGAATCATCCTTTATTGGGATTTGGGAGAAGCAGAGCTGAATCTCGTGGGTGGGGGTGGAGGTGAGGAGGGGGGAGAGGGGCAAGGCAGCGTGCTGCCTCTAGTGCATCTCAGAGCTGTGCAGAACCTCCAGGCAGCCATGAGGCATGAGGCTGTGGTTCATGTGCATGCAGATGGGGTTGAGGCTTTGGGGTCTCTGTGTCCAACCCAGGCAGGCAGGATCTGGCCCCATCCCCCCAGCCCCACTGCCACCCGCTCTCCCGCAGAACACAAAGAGAGGCCCTGGATTATCTTCATTTCCATATGGAGAGCGATGTAAGCCTGTTCAATGCATGGCCGGTCATTTTGTTCACAACTTTGCAGCGAGCGGGAGCAAAACCCACTGGGGACATTAACTATTCATCTCATCTCACCTTGTGTGTGCACGCATAGATCAGGCAGAGCAGCCCCGGGGAAAACAGAGCCCGCTGCCTCCCACCCTGTGCTCCTTTGTACTTTAGCCATGGGTTGCACACCACCCACAGGTGCCGTTTTGGGGTCACACATCAGCACGGGGGGGAATGGGAGGGGCATTTCCCTTAGAGAGGTTAGAGGGGTGATGCATTGTAGGCACCCCCCAGGCCCCCTGCGCACCACGGCTGCCACATGACCCAGGCCTGTTTCCTCTCCAACTCGAGTCCCAGGCTGCTCATTCCTGTTCCCAAAGTTTGCCCACACATGTCCCCTCTCCCGCTGACCTGCAGCCCCCTCTACTGTCCACGACCCCGCAGGGCCTGAGGGTCTCACGGCACCCGCGCATTGCCCCGCTCCAGCAGCCCCTCCTGCGGCTGTGTCCCCTCTGTCCCCATCTTCTGGGGATCCCAGAGTTACCCCTGGCCAGCACCAAGCAGTGACAGTGGCCTTTTGGGCATCCTCTCCAGCGCAAGGCCAACAAACAAAGGGATAAGAGTACGAAGAGCCAAACTTCAAAAACTCAACCCCAGCCACCCATTCCACCTCCCTCTTGTCCTGGTTGGGGAGATAGCTGGGAACACAGTCCTGGTGCTCACAGTGGGGCTGAGGTGCAGCCCGGATGCTGCTCAGGGCACCTGCTGGCAGTATGAGGAGACGTGATAATTCTGTGCCACCAAATTTTACACTGGGTGCTCAGACCTCATTAACAGCTGAGAGATAATTTTATGTGAGTGGGGGACTCACCTCTGAGCCATGCTCTCCTATTCGTATATTCAGCTGTGGCCTCATACACTAAGCTCCCACTATGCTAGAGCCCAAGCACCATTCCAACTGTCTTCTGAGCAGGAGGAAGGGGCCAGTGTTGGATCCCCAATTTCTTGGGCTCCCAGAGGCTCCTCCAACGGCAGAGCACAGGCACGAGGAACACCAGCACCCTGCTACCCCACTGCACCACCAGGAGCCTCACCCCCCAGGGTCCCCAGCACCCCCCGTCCCCTTGCAGCCCCTCACCCCTTGCAGCTTGCCGGCAGCAGCCCCCTGTCGCAGAGCAGCCTCCAGGAGCAGATGGAGGCAGGATGGAGCCCGCCAGAGATGCTGACCACATCTGCTCCTGCCTGGTCCAGAGAGCAGCAATGCGCTGTGCCGAGTGAGCATTTTTTTCTTTTTCTTTTTTTTTTTTTCTTTTTTCTTTTTTCTTTTTCTTTTTTCTTTTTTTTTTTCTTTTTCTTTTTCCCATCCCTTTCTCCATTCCCCCTTCCTTACCACTCTCCCCTGGTGTCAATGCGGCACGGGTGATAGGACACGGTGATAGATCTGCCTCGGACACACTCCACAATAGCTCTCAGACAGTCTATTAGTCAGCAATTGTCTGCCAGGCAGCCTGGCTGGGCCTGTGTGCCGCAGCTGATAATGGCAAAGAACAAAGATGGCAGCTGCTTTGTGGGGGAACAGATTTGTGGCAAATCGAGATAAAATAAAGAGGAAGGAGAAAGGAGTGTATGGGAAAAAAATGCAGAGAAAAAGGGGGCAAGTTGGGAAGGGATG
>VXAB01010873.1:0-39657 GCA_013399175.1 Odontophorus gujanensis | reverse complement strand
AAAAAAAAAAAAAAAAAAAGCAATAAGTATATGCAAATGTGTTGAACTGAACATCGCTGTCTGTGAAACAGATGAGGGAGAAAGTGCTTGAAGCTAGAGAGGAATGAGGCAGCCAGTGCTGACCCTGGGGTTAATAATTTTTACTTCTCCATCTCATTCCCTCCATAAAAAAGGATACGAGGGGGGAGGGAGGCAGTGGGGGCTGCGGCCCTGGGCACAGCACTGCAGGTCGAAGGGACACAGGGGCCCTCCTTTCTGGGAAGCACCCAGTGCAAGAACCACTTTATTCTGCCTCTGTCACAGCTGCTGCATACCACGTGTTACCTCCTCATTTCACAGCAGATGATGGTGGAGGCAAAATGTTCTGACATCCACCACCTCTCCAAACATCACTGTTTCTCCCAAATGCTGATGAGATCAGCATTTTACTTGACTCAAATTAATGTTTTTCTGGACAGAACACCCACCCAGCCCGCATGGGATTCCCACTAGCGTCAGTCCCAGTGTTGCATGTGTCTGCCAGCGTGTGGGACCTGCACCCTGCTGGCTTTGCCATGTGGATGCAAATGTTGCTGAAAATTACCCAAACAGAGAGGTAAATGCTTCACCAGCTGCAGGGGAGGAGGGGAATAGCATGTGCCCTGGCTTTATTTGGGATAAGTGAGGATGGATTTGAGCTGCTGCCTGGGAAGATTGAGAGCAGATGGGGAAAACCTGGTGTCTTGGGGCAGGAGCACTGGGCCCATTGCAGGGAAGGAGAAAGGATGGCAGCAAGCTGCAGGAGCTGCCTTTTGGCAAGGGGACATCTCAGTGCTGGGGTGGATCTCTGGTGCCTGCAGCAGGATGGGAGCCCTGTAATGAAAGACGGTGTTTGGCTGTCACATGGCTGTACCATATATGGCTGTCACCATAGCTCCCCAGCCAGCCCTGCCAGCCCCAGCCCTGTCCTGCGGGCAAAGGAAAGCTTCCTGCTGAACCACCTGAAATTCTGCACTGCCCTTCACATGCAAGCCTGAAACCCTCCTGCACAAACTCGCATCTCCCTGTGTCCCTCTATCTGTCCTTCCCACACAAACCTTCAGGTTTTCTTGCATCCCTTCCATACAAATCCTCTATCTCTCCTGTGCAAGCCTGAATCCCTTTCTGCATTCTTCCTGTACAAGCCCACATCCCTCCCTGCATCCCTCCTATGGAAATCTCCACCCCTTCCATGCAATCCTGCATTCCTTCCTGTATTCCTCCTGTGCAATCCTGCATTCCTGCCTCCATCTCTTCCATGCAAACCTGTGTGTTCCCACAAAAGCAGCCCCCCAACTCCCAAACCATCACCCTGCCCCAGCCATTACCTCATGCCCAGCAATGCTCAGGGCTGTGCTGAGGAAGCACCACCTCCACCCCTACGTGCGGGCACTAAATGGAAGCGGCAGATCGATCCCGAGTGTGCCAAACTGACACGGAGGCTCATTAGGGGTTAGTTTTCATCCTCCTGCTCCCTGGCAGCCTTCACATTATCCCATAAAATTTATTTACTATTTCATGAATACATAAGCAGCAGGCAAACGCTGGCTTTTTATATATTTACACTGTATATATTTCACGGGAGAGTTATGTGTGTCTCTGAGGCAGAATGGTGGGAGTGAGAGGGGAGCAGGAGCAGAAGGAGAAAGCAGATGTGAGGGACGGAAGGAGGAGAAGGCAGGGCAACAGGGTGGGCTCTGGGGTGTGGAGCTGCCCAGCCCCTCTCTCCCCCACTGCCATCCCACTGCCATCCTATTGCCTCTCCACTGCCATCCCACTGCCACCCCACTGCCCCTCACTGCTTCCCACTGCCATCCCACAGCACACCACAGCCATTCCACTACTGGCTGCTGCCCCCCGCTGCTGGAGCAGGGCTGGAGCACTTCAGCCGCTGGCTGCATCCCCCTCTGGGCTCCAGCGCTCACTGCATTCTGGCTGCATTCAGGTCTCATGGCTGGAAAGTCCATCACGATTTTGGAGTAATACTGGGAATAATAGGGGAAATGGAGCAGCAGCAGGTGACACAAAGCTGTGGGTTGGCAGCATTGTGTATCTCTACAGGACCTCATGCTGAGGTTTCTGTCAGCCCTACACACTGCTGGAGATGGTCTCTTGGGTTCCACAAGCTCTGCACCCAGTTCTTTCAGTTTTCTTTGAATTTGGCAGAAGTTGGGTTGCCAGGCTCAGAGGGAGGCAGAGGGATAGTTGGCACCTTCCCTTGGAACCTGAGCAAAGATTCCCTCTTCCTGAGTGAATCAAGAGAAAAAGACTGATGGTGTTCATTTTAAGCATTCAGACACTTGTAGCCTGATGCCATTAGAGAAAATAAACAGACAAGAGCCACTGAAGTGGTGTGTGCATCATGGAACAGGGACAAAACAAACGGGGGATGACAGGAGGAGCCACGGGGTGCTGGGAAGGAAGGCTGTGCTGCTGCACCCACCCCGTGTCACCCCTCTGGGCTCTGTCCATCCCCATGGTGCAGACAGGGTTGTTTTTTCACCAGATCCCTCTGAGGACGTCAGTGCTTGGTTCCAACCACATGCCACCAGCACAAGCATGGGGATCTGTACAAGCCTGGTTGTGTCCCCAGATGTCATACCCAGCTGTCCCCGCCCAGTGAGGTCCAGACCTAATTGCTCTGTTGACACAAGGCAACGAAACAGACAGCCAGTAACAAGGGAAAGCAAAGACCAAAGATGTAAAGTCTCAGAGGTGGACTGCTTGTGTTGATGCTGGGGTTAAGCACAGAGCCATGTAAAAACATGGGCGTTGGAGGGGAAAGGGAGATGCACTAGAGCAGAAGAGCTCCCTGAGCCCAGCCCGCAGTACTTCCCCACTGCTCCCCACTCTATCCGTCACTCCTCCACTATCACCTGGAGCAGAATGAAGGGGATGGTGGTCCCTCCTGCCCTGTGTCACTGTGGGACTGGTAACCTCTGGCTGCAGGTCATGGTCTTTGGTGCTTCTCAGCCTGAAAGCATGAGGCCTGGGGACAGCCACTGCCACAGCACTATGTAGGACCTGGAGCATCCCTGTGTGACACTGCTGTGTGACACTGCCACAGCCACTGGTAGTCACCATTGCAGGCCCTGTTTTCATCCCAGTGCCAGAGGGAGAAGCTCCCTCTGCTAAAGACAAGAGCTCTATGTGAAAAACGAAGCCGCTGGCTCCTTCAGATGACAGCACCATTATTTTCCCTTTGGAGATGGCGTAATTAAAATACTCCAATTCCCTTCATGTAGCAGCAGGGCAAGCTGCAAGTAGCTGCCAAGGGAGGATGGGGGAACACTGAGCATTGCAAGGCCTGAGCATCCTTCCATCACTGGGATGTGTGCCTGCATCCTGCACATCTCAGCACTGATGTGCAGTGGAGTAGGGCCCCACAGCAGCTCCTGCTTCCCAACTCAAATCAATGCAGCGCTAATTTAAAAAGCAACACATTCCCAAGCTCCTTCCTCTGGCATGCTCAGGCCAGCACAGTGCAGCCCCACCAAGTGTGGGGCCCTGTGCAGCACAGGGGCAGCCCTGCTGATGGTAGCCTCAGCCACTGTCATCCTGACCTTGAGTGGATGGCTCCTGCTGATGGCAAGCTTGGTCCTGTACGGGGTTTGCACTTTCAGCATGTGCCAATTAATGGGATGTCACCATCAGAACTGCAGCTGGGTCCCTGGAGCTGACAACAACACCCCCTGCATCCTCTGCACCCCAGCATTCATGGCATCCACAGCATCCACCAGATCATCCCCTGCATCCACAGCCCCCTCAAAGATACTCTGTGGGCACCATGAGTGGAACAAACCCACACTTTGCACAATGTCCATCTTCCAAACCTCACTTTGTCTGCAGAACCTGCACATGGTTTCAGGGCAGGGAGACTCCAGCTGACCAGGTTCTCCCTGGTCCCTGTCTATCCCCAAGCAGTTATAAGGGCTCTGGTCCGTGTGCAAACATGGGAGGGCAGAGGTTTTCCAGAGATGCAAAGCCACAGCCAGAACTCGCAGTTTGCATTCAGGACTTGGCACTCCTCTTGGTTAATTCTTAGCACACATCGAAGGCTGACTGTTGTTCAGTTTACAGAGCGATCACAACCAAGGAAGAAAACTTGGAGCTGGAATATTCATGACCAAAGCCATACGGTTGAAGCAGTCAAGAAAGATTTTTTTGCATACATTCAAACAATTAATACATGTGAGAATAGTGCAATTCTCTCATTGCTAGTCCACAAACAGAAAGAAGCTAAATTCATTAGATTAATATTTGTTGAGACTTATTAGTTTAGCTCCAATTTCATGATCAGATGGCATTTTCCAGAAGTTGAGAAGCAAGCTCGGAAAGCTCCCAGAACCTAAATCATGGTGTGAAGGAGCCATTTACAAGTTTCGCAGGAAGAAACTCTGCACAGAGCTTCTGCTTTTCTTTCAGTACTGCTCCTCCAGCCAGGGGTGCTGGGAGCAGACCCCTTGGACTCATGTTGGGCTTAACCCATCACCTATCAGGGTCAGCACCGCTGCCAACAGCCGCCAAGCTCCTGTGCTGGTCCTGTTTCCAGGGCATGAAAGAATCTTTCTCCTCCTCCTCCTCCTCCCTGCAGCACGCACACATCGTGCTTGCCCGGCCTCGTGGCGGGGGGTGGGAGGCAACCTGACCCCCGCGGGTCCCTCGCTGACAAAAGGCCTATCTTCTCTCCGCCTAAATGATTTAAATTCTAATCAAACATCATTTATGGTACATCTCGGAGCCGTCTCCCGGGAACTGCTCCCACGTGAGCTGTTGCCAGGGCAACCGGGGGGTCTCATTTCAGAAATGTCAGATTGCATTATTGTCTTCACACTTCTCTGATAACCTGGTGGCTCTCCCTCTCCCACCGCCATCGGCTCACGCCAGCCTTCCCCCTCCTTGCCTGCTGCCCCCAGAGAACACCTCCTCCCCCTGCCCACCCCGCCATCACTGCATCCCCACTGAAAGGGGAGATGCTCCCATAGCCACCCCGCTACATTGCCACATCAGCATGGTGGTACCCAGGGCTGCGCGGGGATGTGCCGCATTCCCTAAAACACAGGCAGAGAGCAACAGGGGGTTGCACTGAGCACCAAGAGGTTATGCTGAGCTGCTGTGACCGCCCAAGTGGGTCCTGCTCTCAGTAGCCTTCTCAAGGCTCTGCTCCACTGCAGACACTTCCCGCACACTCTGCAGGTTGACCAGGCTGTGCCTTGTTCTCCCACCTGTGCAGCTTCCAGCCAGGCTATGGAGCCCAGATCATCTCTCTGACTTTGCAACTGTCCTCTAAAATGACATACACGAGGCATTTAATCACTGTCTACACTCTACAGAATCAAGGAGGAGACCCTAGCCCCCTCCACAGTGCCATGGGGATGCAGATTAAGTCAGCAGGGCATCAGCAATGCAGTAAACAGCCCTCATTAAGGTCACAACCAAGATGAGTCTCACATGAAACAGCCAAAACAGCCACCAAAAGCAGGGATAATGCTCACTAAAAATGTTACAGGTATTTCGTACAGCTGGATAGATCTTGGTGCTGCTGTCACAGCCAGGACATGTTGCTGCTCCTTGGTGCACCTAGCTGAGCCTGGGAGCTACATCACCTCTCCTTAAGAGGATCCTACAGAAGCTTCAAGTTCCCTGTACTGCCATGCTGCTTGCAGGCACTGCCAGCTCCTTGCATGCAGCCCTTTCCTATGCTGACACCTGCACTGAGCTCCTGGCCTGCAGCTCTCCAAGGCCAATCACTGACCCTTCATTTCTCCATTTTGACCCTTCAAAACCACCTTGAACATTTCCAGGAAGAAGGATGGTGGCCTCTTATCACATCAAGCCCCCTGGGACAGGCTCAGTGTGGGACATGTGGCTGTTCTCTCACTTTGGTTGAAGACTCTGCTCCCTGGGGTACCTGCACCCCAACCTCTTCCAACTACACCCCAGCCACACACATCTGAACCTCCTCTGCTGTATTGTCCAGGTCAAGAGAAAATGTGTTTTCCCCAATTTCCTTGTATCCCACCTTAAGAATGGCAGCTGGGAAGGTGACAAGGGATGGTACTGGTGAGCAGGGCTGCTGATGGTGCTGCTCTTGAGTACTCATGCGCTGTCCTTCATCAACTCATTGATTCATTCTTTCACTCAGTCATCCATCCATTCACCTATCTGTCCACCTATCCATCCATTTGTCTGTTGGTCCGTCCATCCATCCATCCATCCATCCATCCATCCATCCATCCATCCATCCATCCATCCATCCATCCATCCATCCATCCATCCATCCACCAGCTTGTTTGTCCCCCCTTCCACCCATCCACACTCCATCTGCTGGATGTGCCGACCACCTAACAAACCCCTAATGAACTCCAATGCTGCCTCTTCCCAAAGAATTAACCAGCCCTGGCCCAGGCGGTTAATATTTAACTGAATAAGGGCCATAAATATGCAAAATGGGACTTTTAATTAAATAAGGAGCTTTTAAAAGGACCCTTGGGCTGGAGAGGCTTTTGTTTAAATATGATTGATTTGACATGTCCTTACCCTCCCGTTTTTTTCTCTCTCCCTCCCTCTCCCTTTTGGTGCATGGATGGGGAGAAGAGCTGCTCAACCCCATCACACCTACAGCAGTGGGCTTCATGGTGGCCAGGGCAGAACCAGAAGAGCAAAAGGGCATGTTGCACAGTGACCAGGAGGGGCTCATAGGGGTCCCAGACCTCCCCAGCCACTGCTTCTTTCTGAGCCCTGAATAATCTTCAAGGTGCTGTGCTGGTTCAATCCCATTTCCTCTCATCTGAATTTTTAAGATCTGAATTACAGCAGAACACTCCCCAGGGGGAGCACACAGTCATCACTTACCTCTTCCCCTTGCATCCTTTTCAGGCATTATTGCTGCAACAGGTTCAGTATTTTCCACGAACACTCTTCTCTGTATGGGGCTGCAGCCATGGGGATCTCATGTGTTTGTGTATGGAGAGCCCTCTGCAAGCAACTTTAGAGGAGAAAATGAGGCAAAAAAGCAGGGGAAACATTGGGGTCCAGTGCCTACACAGCCCTGGGGCTTCAGTCCCCAGAACCCAGTGCTTTGCTGCACACGCTGGGCTCCCTGCGCTCCACATGGCTGCAGCGGGTTCCAGTCAGAGGAGCACACAGTTAATTATCTCCAGAAATGACTTGGGGGAAGCAAAGCATTCCTAGGGCCTTGACCTCTTGCTTCAATGGGATCTCACGTGCAGTACTGTGAAATGGAGAAAAAAAAGCAAGCGCGATCACAGAGCAGAGCTGGTTGTGCTTCCCTCAGGAGACCCTGGGCTGGGGAGCCGTGTGGGACCTGATGGGTTGCACAGCTGCAGTGAAGTGGGGTAATTCTGACATCTAACATTATTGTTCCTAAGTAATTTCTAAGAAACATTTGTGCTTTCCTCATGAGGGCACCATCCCTCTGCTGCCAGTGGAGATAAGGGGTCCTGGGACACCCCACCCTAAACTGCAGCCAGAGCTCCTGGCCAGACTGATACAGATTATGAATGGCATCAAGGGCACCTCCCCATCAAGTGGCTTGGGGTTCTGATGGGACCATGTGAGACACACAGACCTGGAGAGATGTGGCTGCGGGTGCAGGGTAGTGCCTGGCTCTGGGGGCAGGCAGCACACACAGCACTCCAGGCACCGAGGTGTTGCAGGAATAGTTTTTTTTTAAGGTATGTGGTTCTCAAAAAGAAAAAAAAAAAAAAGGACCCCGTGTTTGCAGCCAACATGTGTAATCTGTTCAGCCCTTGTCAAACAAAACAGTTTTTCCATAAGACAGCGATTCCCAGAGGGGAAAGGGGCGAAGTGAAAATACTTTATCAGCTGCGTACATATGTAACATGGTAGCCTGGCTGCAAAGCAAAGCCTCTTTCTCTTTGAAAGCCAGGCAGGGGTGGGAGGCAGCTGCCTGTGAGAGGGGACAGAAGTGACACAGGCAGAGCTGAACACATCACGGCCTGGGCCCCGCTCCCTTATCACCCTTATCCACTCATCAGGACAGAATAACCCTGAGAATTCAGAAATACATCCAAGCAAACCTTGAGATTTTGGAAAACTCTTATTAAAAATATATGCATGGCTATTAACGTACACAAATGATCATTTACTTCAGACATGAAGAGCAAATCTGCCAGAGTTCTTAGGGCTGGTGAGGACTCCCACCTCAGTATCAGGATCTGAGCGCCGCACTCCTGCCCTGGTGCTGTGGATGGAGGGAGGTCCTGGGACAGCAGCACGGCCCTGCACTCCGGGGATGGCCAGACAGCTGTGGGTACACAACAGGTGCGTGTCCACTGAGAATCCATCGGTTGTCCATCCATCAGCCCTAGGAAGAGGGAATAAAGCTAGTGCCATGAAGCAGCCACTCATCATCACTGCGCAGTCTGCAGGAGGTGGTGGGGCTGGAGGAGCTGGGGTGCAGCCGAGGGCCCTGTGATGCTGAGGCAGGGGGTGATGGAGAGAAAGGGAAGGGATGAGAGCAGGCAGGGGGGATGGCAGGAACGCACATATGTGCCCATCTGGGTGATGCATCACACTGAGATTGTCCTGCATTAAAAATTCACCAGCCAGAGAATTTTCAAGGGATTTGTAGTAATTAGATGACAAAATGCTGGCAAATCTCAGGCTTGCCAAAGATGTTACTCAGGGGTCAAAGACTCGACACTTTTGGCTGGGTAATTTTTAAGTGTCAATCACACTCAGCCATCAGAGGGAGAGGGGGGATCTGAGGGCTGCATCCTAACGAAGCCACCTGCAGGGTTGGGGGCAGCAGTGCCAGTGCCCAAGGGTGGGATTTGGGAAAAGCATGCCCACTCCCATGTCCCAGCACCCAGCTCCAGGCAGGAGCCACACAGTCACTGCCCTGAGTATCTTTATCTTCATGCACCAATTTCTCTGCTTTCCTCCTTTTCTTTCGTGGTGGCTTCCTTCATTTTCTGAACCTTCAGGCCCACAGAGCCCTGTGCAGGTTTTCCCCCTTTCTTTCTCTTGCATCCTGTGTGCACCTGGATGCTCAAGAGCTGCTCCTTGCACAACTTCAGGTTCCACGCCTCACTCCAGCAGGAAGGCAAAGCTTCTACACCTGCTGCCAGGTCCTGCAGCCCTCAGGGCAGCCCCAGCGTGCAGCAAGCAGAAGCAGTCTCAGGTACCAACTCATCCCACGGGCCTGACATGCAACCCCAACTCGCAGCCCTATAAGGCCCTGATGATGTGCTGGTTGGATGTGTGCTGGGAAAGGGCAGGCCCCAGGCAGGGTGCTGGGTGCTGGTGCTGCCCCCTCTGCCTCATGGACCCCCTGGCAGAGCTGCACTCCCACTCCCACTGCTTTGCACATTTATCCAATTCAGGTCACATCGTGCACATACGCCTCAGCCAACATTTGTTGATATTCTCTCTGCCTCTCTTCCCAGCTCCAGTTTGGGGTGAAAGCCTCCCTTATTAGCCAATTTGGATACCCATTTACTGTGAATTACTGAGCCTGATTATTATTCATGAATGGATAAGTCTGAAATCTCAAGCCCTGCCATGCAATTTCTCCCCCTCTCAGATGCATACATTTCGGGAACCAGGAGGCAAGCACGTCCATGTCACACAGCGCTCTGGGGCACAGAGCCGGGCAGGGGCTGCTGGCTGCGCCTGGCATCAGCAGGGTAAGCAGGACATGCAGAGGATGCAGAGGTGAGAAGCTGATGCTCCTACCCCAGCACAGCTGTAGCCAGTGCCCCAGAGCTGCCACAAAGCACTCTGGGTTTGCTGCTGTCCCCCAACAGCTCAGAACGCTTTCATTACACTTACTGTCATTTTAGGGTACACTGAGTGGGATCCTCAGTATGCAACAAAGAGATCGGGTCCTTGCCTGCAGAATGCGAATTAACTCCAACTGTTCTCCAGAGCTGCGATCAGCACTTCCATAATTAATGTATGGGCACAGAGCTGTGTACATACACAGCCTCCCCCCCTGCACACATCAAACAGATTTCCCTGATACCAAATTGCCTGAAAAATTAACCAGCGTCGAACTGCTCAACGAGATAAGTATCATTAAGGGAAAAAGAAAATCTTCATTATGTTTGAAGGTACGGAAAAAAACCCTCACAAATGTTTTTGAGCCCATTTCCTGACAGGGAACTAACGTTTTAAAACATATCAAAGGGTTAAATTAATTTTCATTAAAATTTAAATTTGGAAGGCTCCCTCTCTCCTCTCCTCCCTCCTCCCCCTTTGAACATTTGACTGGCAACCATTTCATATTTCAATCTCGGCAGAACAAATTGAATTAGATGTTGAAACCAAACTCTGCTCTGTTCTCTAAAGCCTACATGCTCTGCTTGCGCTAATCCTTTTCGCCGCTGCTGCAGACCTCAGAGATGCGCAGCAAGAACCCTGCCCCGCCACAGAGGACAATGAGGGGAGGGAAAAAAAAAAGAAAGAAAAAAAAAGACAACATAGGTAAATCCAACCCAAACTTGTAGCCCTGTGAGGCTCTGCTGAAACTATGTGCTGGGGGCAGCATGCAGGTAGGGCCCTGCTCAGCCCTGTCTGCACTGCACTGCCTCCCTCCTGCTGAGCATCCTTTTCTGACCCTTGTGTTTTTCCTAGCAATTTATACATACAATTCTAACCTGCAGCACTTTTACCATGGATCTTGAGATGGTTTTGACATTTCCTTGCAGTGTCACATACCGTTCCTCTCCATCTTTCACTGTCTCTTCCCCATAGACTTCTCTTTCCCCCAGGTTCAGCTGATGGTAGGCTCCCAGACACATGGAGCTCTTGCTGCCCACTCTACTCCCCTGTTGCCACCCTGAGTCCCTTCCAGCCCTGCCAGGATCGCCACTCATCAACGCTGAGCAGGAAAGCATAAACAACAGAAAAAAAGAGATTCCATCACTCTGCATGGAACTTATCCCTACTTCAGCTGACAGCTACTTTGATAGTGCTGCTCCAGCACTGTGCCTCAGTTCATCCACCTGTACAGTGAGAAAAAATACCTGACCCGGGGCAGGGCTGATGCCTGGGCACCATGCTGGGGTTACAGCAAGGGTCATGCACTACTACCCCACATCCTGTGGGTGACTCTGGTGGTCAGTCCCTGAGCCTGCAGTGCTGGCTTCTGGGGGCAGAGAAGTGCAGTGAGTGGAGCCAGGAAGCAGCAGAGCTGGGAGCACTGTCTCCAGCAGCACAGAAGAGCTGCAGAGGTTTGCAGACACTGTCTGTGGGCAATGGCACAGCTGCATGCTAGGAGCTGGGGCAGGCTGATGCCAAACAGCTGGGGCCTGCCTGGCTCCAGGCAGTACTGCTCCATCCCCTCTCCTGCTGCATGTTGCAGAGCTGCTGACCACAGCTGGATGGATGTATCCTTCAGCTGAGTTGCTCCAGGGAAACAAATACTAACTCAAGGCCATGTGCACACTGCAACACACTGTGTGAGGCGTGAGGCAGGCAGCAATGTAACCCTGCTAGGATTGTTTTTGCAGCCATATAACCCTGCTGGGTTCCTGCTGCTGTTCCTGTACCTGTGGGGTCTGTAAGGAGGTGGGGGAAAGGAAGCACATATCGAGCATGGCACTGAGCCACCCATGTTCCTGCCACATGCCCCAAGGAGCTGTCCCTCCTCACGGCACTGTGTCTTGCTGTAGACTGAAGCACATCCTGCAGGGCCAGCTGAACTGTACTCACCACACCATGCTAGAGATAGCCTAGATGGTCTCATCTTTGTTGCACTCCTCCTCCAGCTGCTCCAGGATCTCACCCAACACCTCTGATTGCTTCTTCTTCTTTGGGGAATCTGTAGAGGCACAGGTGAGAGAAAAATGAAGGCGAGGGTCACAATAGGGTGTATGCACCACGTGCAGCCCAGTCCAGCCCCACCAACCCATGGGCACCGCAGAGGAGCTGTCTCTGCACCCACAGCACCTTCGCCCCAAGGCTCTGCTGGAAGCCATGTGCCCATCTCCAGGCAACGCATGGCTGTGCCAGCCCTTAAATGCAGTTCACCCACCCCACGTCGAGGAGCGGTTGCAGGAGCTGCCTGGACATCGGGCTGGCTCATTGGGTACAGACCCCAGACCTAGTGGAGCTCAGAAGATGCTGCAGTCCTGCAGTGCTGGAGCAGCCTGCCCTGTGCCGGGTGCACGACAGTGCCAGGTTCCTCTGTTGGGCAAGGAGTGCCCTCCACAGAAGCCACCCCCCCATTCTCTGCCAGTGGCTGTGAAGCACATGGAGAACAGCTGTTTGAATCCTGCTTCAGACATCAAAAGCCTCACTGGGTTTCTCAAACAAACAAACATACCATAGGACTGAAGAAAAGGTGTAAAATAAATAAATGGAACAAGCTGTGCGTTTTCTTTTAGTATTACAGCTGCTGCGGGAGATAAACAACAAGTAAATGTCACAAAACATCAATACAGAAGAAATTAACCTGACAAAAGCTCACATCCCCCTCCTCTGCCTCCCCTAGCTTGGAACAGTTTTGCATTTCTGGAGTTCCCACCTAACGATTTTATTTTTCAATTAATTCCTTGTCAGAGTGCCAGGGCCCGCCTGCTCCTGGGAGCTGTGGGAAGGGGTGCAGCTGCCACCCCAAGCACAGCTCTGCCCCATCCAGGCACTCACAGGCACAAAAAATGGTGGCCAAGGCCAGAGGAAGGCCCTGACCCAGCTCCTGCTGCCTGCTGCCTGCTGCTCTGAGCTGGGGGGAGACAGAGTACCAAGCATGGTCCCAGCTCCCCACATCCACTGCACCCACACGTGGAGCACAGGGGCCCTGCAGCCCCTCAGGGGCACACTGCAGTGGGCAACTTGTGCAGTGCCCTGTGCAGTCACCTACACCCTGTGCACAAACACCCACACTATGCCATGTGCTACCAGGCAGCCTGTGGCCACCATCAGGGAGGTGAATAAGCAATAAAGAAATAAAATAATAAAAAAGGAGGAGGGTGGAAGTGGATCAGTTGGACGCTCGTTCTGCTGCTCCAGGCTGGTTAGGGTTTGCTGCTAATGATCCCATTTGTTCCCTTTAAACAATAGCCAAAGCTGGGGGTGGGTCGGCGGGGATTATGGCGGGATTACACTGTGGCAGGGCTGCGGATGCCACACTAATCCTGCGGGGTTTACTCTCTGGCTACAGCATGTGTTTGCATTAGTTACAGATGTGCACTCAGAAAAAAAGAATTAAAAAAAAAAAAAGAAAAAGAGGAAGAAGAAAACAGAAAGCAAGACAATACAAAGGGAGACAAAACAGATAGGGAAGCAGCAGCTCGAGGGCTGCAGCAGCTGGGGGGGCAGCGGGTGGAGGCTCAGCTCCTGCTCTCCTCTCTGCCCTCTCCCACCGAAACAAGGGCCAGATCCCAGCCCCGTGGCTCCCGCTGCTTCGTCCCCCAGCAGAAGCTAGCCCTTCCCCTTCCTGTGCTCGGCGCAGCATTCCCCATCTGTCAGTTAATTCTCTGATCGATGGCGAGGAGCAGGAGGAGCGCCCGGCGCAGCTGGCGCCCACGTTAGTGCTGGCAGGAGGCCGGCGGCCCGCTGGCACGGTGCTCCCAACACAGGTCGATGGCAATGGGAAGGATGGGAGTGGGATGTGGTGCGGCCACATTGCCTGCAGTGGGCATGGAGGGAAAGGAATACAAACCAAAGGAAGTGGATGTGTGGATGGATGGAAGGATGGAAGGATGCATGGATGGATGTATAGGTTTGCACATTGCTGGTACATGAACAGGAGGATGCTCATGAATGCATACAAACAGTTCTGGATGGAATCACAGAACACCAGGTGCTGTGAAGCAAGGGAAGGGGATCTGCTCCATCCTACTGTGTCTGTTGGATCTTTGAAAATGACGGTTCAAATGTGACCTGACTGCTATGACTAAACGCCTGTACAGACGAGACTTGGGGACAAGACCTCTTCAACCTAATAAACAAGACCTGAAGGGTCAAATTTGTATAAGCAGTGTCCAGAAGTAAGGTGCATGACTGCAGCAGAGAGGAGGCAGTGCTGGGACGGGGAATTCTCCATCTCCTGCAGCCCAGCTCTGGGCATCAGCAAGTGTTTCTGTGCTGAGACCAAACTGATGCTGCCCCGGTGCTGCTAAGGGGCAAGCAGGTCTTAACTATGCCACGGAGCTGTGCTGTACAGAGCCTGGCCATGAGCTGTGCCATGGAGCTGTGTCACTCAGACCTTGGCCAGGGGCTGCTGCCATGAGCTGTGCTGCCTGGAGCCTGGCCATGGGTTGCTGCCATGAGCTGTGCCTTCTGGCTCCACACTGCTGCTGGGAGCTACATTCCATCCCTAGGCAGTGCCCCTCCTCCCTGCTCACCATGCATGCCTGCAGCTGTATGCACAGGCTGTTATACACGGTAGACGTCACCGGGCTCCTTCAGGTCTTCTCAGTGCCCATGCTGGAGCTCTGCCCATGCCTCCCCCACCCCACATCCAGCTCCTACCCACCCCTGCCCCTGATCCACAGCCTTCAGTACTGGGCACAGCACTCAGCACTGTCCCCAAGGTGCTGTGCCACTCCTGGTGATAGGCAGGTGTGTGGCAGAGGTAAGGAATACTGCAGGGGATTTGGGAGGAGAGCATCGATCTCCAGCTCAGTCCTCCAGCCCAGGGGAGCCCTTCCTATATAAATATTTGCCAAGCCATGCGTTTGTGCTGTCAATGGCTGTCAATAGCAGCCTGCAGTGCTTGCTATCTGCCGAGCTGTGATTCTCAGGCACCTGATCCAAACAGCACTCTCTGGATCCCACCCGATGGTCACATTATTTGTTCTTTGTAATCAAGCTTCTCTGTGACCCCATCACCCTACCAGTGCCCATCTCTGCCCACAGTCCATTATGGGAGGCATACAGTGACACCAGGGCTGCTCATCCCCTGCCATTCCCATCTCCGCAGCACTGCAGGGTGCCAGCACATTAGAGCCTGCAGCTGGCACACAGAGCCTCAGTGCTGCCAGTGCAGTGGGTAATTGGTACATATGCCTGGCCAGGTCAGATGAAGCAGTCAGCCTGCAGCCCCCTGCTTCACCTGCACAGAGCTGTATGCTCTGTTCCCTGGGCACAGTGGTTTCCCTGCTGTGTGTCCACTTCTCCTGAGTGGGGAAGGGCTGGTGCCACGGCATGGCCATGTGCCAACAGGTCGGTGCCAGCTGGGTGTGCTAGCAGCAAGGAGGATGCATTACCATGGAAGTGGTCAGCTGTCCTCTGCCTCAGGGTCTCCACCGTCTCCTCTGTGTCTGCCCATTCCAGGACCAGCCTGCGGCCATACAGGTGCGTGCTGTGGCACAGGGCATTGAATGCTTTCTGAAGATTAAAGTAAAAGGAAAAAAAAAAGAGAAAGTAAGAAGTAAGGAAAAACAAAGATGTCCCTCCTTCCGCCCTGAATCTGAAAGGAAGAGAACACCCTGCTCAGAGCACTTTGCTCTGACAGGGCAGGATTTGTCTCCATCAGCACCTTTGGCCTGATCATTTATCTTCCACACATCTGCGAAGAGCAATCACCACTCACTATCCCTACAGGCTGCAGCAGGAGCCCTGCACAGCTGCTCAGTTCTGGGCGCAGCCCCAGGACAGCCCTAGGGCCAGTGAGGTGGCAGGGCAGTGCAGGGGGTCAGGTACCACCTGGTCCTTGTTGGCTCTGTAGCAGCACCTGCCCTTGAGAAGGGAAAGGAAGATGCAGCTACCTGTGTGGTGCACTTGGGAAACACCCATTCCACGCTGGCACAGCAAAACACAACCCAGTGTGAGCAGAGGCTGGTCTGAGTCCATCAGCAGGACAAAAGAGTCTCAGCCTGTGCCAGGAAGGCAGCATTCCCCTTGTCTTCCCCCTGCTTTCTCCCTGTGTTCCCTTTGCCTTCTACATTCTTAATAACAGCCATACAGCAACCATCCCCAAGCTGGCCAGCGCAGCTGTACAATAGATGGCTAGGCATGGGGCAGAGCAAAGAATCCAGCACACCCTTAAAAAACACTTAGCCAGGATTAGGATTAAGTAAATTCATAAAGTCTGTAAACTCACGCTGGGGACAGCAGACAGAAACACTGTTCAAGCCCCATGGAGATGTGGCACTGAGGGACACAGTTAGTGGTCACACTGGGGATGGGTTGGGGTTGGACTTGCGGATCTTAGAGGTCTTTTCCAACATTAACAATTCAGTGATTCTGACTTTCCATCACTCCCACAACTCCCATTCGCTCCAGAGGAGAGGAATGCATTTCCCATTCCCTGCACCCTGCTGGCATACTGATGCTTTCCATCTCTCCGCCCCACCATCCCCCAGACCTGCACAGGGCCTCGTTTCTGGGGGGTGTTCTTCCCTACGAGGGGCTGCAGCCTTCTGCAGCTACAGCTGCCTTTATTTGCCGCTGCTGTTGTTTTAAAGGCCCATTTCCACTCAGAATGGGATCCAATTAGCAGAGCAATGTGTTGGCTTAAACAAACACTCGGGGGGAGCAGCGGTAGGGAGCTGTGATGGCTGTTTGCCTTGGCACAAAGAGCCATTGCCATCGCTTGGCAAACAACGGCAGCACTCACCGTCGACTCTCAATTGTTCATTTTGACTTTTGGTTTGCTCACAAGCTGCAGCACAAGGCAGAGAAGACTGCAGGACCGAGCACAGATATGTACAGCATCCTCTGGACCCACAGCACAGACAGAAGAAGGGTGCTGTGTGATGGAGGAACCTGCTGGCGGGACACAGATGGTGCACAGCTCCTGCCCAGCACCCAGTGCTACAGGGCTCCCTGGGCCGGGGCTGCAGACGAGGAGCCGTGTGCTCCAGGTGAAAAACACCCAACGTCATTTCCTTCGGAAACCACCAAAAATAAACAACTCGAATTCACTGCTTTGAGGTAGATCCATACTTTCTCAGGGAAAAGGGAGGACACACCAATGATATAAGAGACAAAGGAGCGAAACAAAGGGGAGTAATGCTCTCCCCATGCATCCACACAGCCTGACATTTTCCAGCAAGAAGGGGAAATGTTCCTCTGCTGCTATTCTGCAAAAAACAAAAAAAAAACAAAAACAAAAAAAAAACCACAAAAAAAAACAAAAAAAACCAGGGAGGGGAAAAACACATTTGAACAACAGGAGAAGTGTAAATGGAGGATGAGCAGACGGGCTGCGGGCATGGGATGTTCGTGGGGGGCTGTGCCCATCGCGGGCTGAGCACCGCACTGCACAGGACAGCTGGGCTGGGGTGCTGTGGCCATCCCTGCTTGCTCCATTAATTTGAGGACGGGGCTGCTCTGCCTGCACCCCCTTGCTCTGTGGAATACTCAAGCTGAATAGCCTCAGGCTGGCAGCATCAGAGGGACAAAGGGTCACCACTATCAGGAGACTGATGCATTTCCCTTCCTCACAAGAAACACTCTCACCGGAGGACGCTTGCGGCACCGCCAGCTGCACACAGGATTTTTCCTTCCATGTGTGCACATTTCTAAAGGGCTGGCTGTCTTTCCCAAAAGGGCAATTTCTATTTGGAGACCAGATGTATTTTTATATCAACGAGGAAGAAAAGTGGAAACTCGTCTTTCAGTTAATAGTTTAAAAATAAAAACAAACCCGCAACAATTCCGTGCAGGGAACTTCAGGAAACACATCCCACAGTTAACGCTTCTGTACCCAGATTTAACACTGCATGGAAAGCGCCCACCTGATGTGCACCAGGACCACCCACAGCCCCAGGGACAGCCACAGGGAGCAAAGCCCATGGGCTCAGCCCCAGGACTGTAGGAGGAGCCCACATCTCTGTCCTAGCTTTGGAGAACCTCTGCAGGCATTCTGTCACAGCTCAGAGAAAGACAAATGGGGAAGTCACAGGTTTTAAATGCCCAACAAAGCCCTTGTAACTGCTCTGTTATAAAAGCATGTTTTATAAGACGCTTATAAGCGATTTTCAAATTACCACTCTTAGGAAAAAAAAGTCATTGATCGTCTGCAGCCATTCAGCTCAGAGGTCTCCAGGCCCACTCCCCTCCTCTCTCATTTCACTTAGCAATAATCTCTCAGCCAATTATGGCTGTGTTTACAATATTCAGGATCCTATTCATCAATACACTGCACATCCTTTTCCAGATGGCCAATGGAGTGTACTTGATGTGCCACTTGTGAGACAATTAAATCCCTAAAAGAAAAGAGAGAGAAGGAAGAAAAGCTGCTCTGCTGGAAATGAAGAGGAACCCTTGGAATGATCTTTCACAGGGCTCAAGCTCCAGGGCTGTCCCTGTGTTATGGGACCAGGGGAGTGTTGGTCCTTGATACATGCTGGCATCAAGAGCACCTGGAGCAGGGCACCTCTCTCCCACACCCGGCTGCTCCACGTGGAGCTGAAAGAGCAACTGGCAGAGGCACTGTCTGAGCAAAGATGCACCAAGCAGAGCTGTCCTTCAGGAGGTGGGTAGCCCAGAAGGGAGCACGGTGCTGAGTCAAAAGAGGTTTCAATGCAGATCAATAGAGGACTAACACAGAAACCCCATGTGCTGTGCTATAGGGGAGGTCATGCTGGAACAGATGATCTAATAGCCCCTTGGGATCTTGGATCAATGGATCCTGTCTAAAAATATAAACACAGGCTATGCCTGCTCCCTGTTCCTCCCTCCATTACCTTTGCTCATGGTCTTGAAAACTGGGAGCGGTGGCAGGCAGGTGGAACCACGCAGTACCACCACTGCAGCAGGGATGACCCCTGGCCCGTACCCACAGCTGCTTCTCCTCCAGATCCCACACATGGCCAGCAGCAGGGACACCCAAACAGCACATTCACAACTTGTACACATTGTATCAGTGACACACCACAAAGCAAAGCTGCCCAGCACAGTCTGCAGTCCTGGCAGTGTTACCTGTCTCCTGCAAACACAGTGTGCTGGTAGGAGCAAGCCATCCCCAAGGCTGACTCCTTGTCAGGAGTGCTGGAGGTGAGGGGTTGGAACAAGGCAGCTCTCTGAGAAGGTGCTCCCTGCTCAGAAACTCTGCTTTTTTCCTAACCAGTATTGCTCAGGTTCCCAGGATGTTCTTCAGGTGCGCCAGTAAGCACTTTGAAAAGAATGATACTGTGATGGAATTTCTTCTCCTTTCCATGAGCCGCCTCTGGTCAGCCAGCTCGAGAAGGACCATGTGGGACCATTTGTTTTCTGGGCGTGAAGCCCATGTGATGTCCCAGAGCCAGCTGTCCCCAGAAGCCCCGGGTGGCAGCTCCATAACAATGGTGCACACGCGCACATCTGAGTGTCTGGTGGCTGTTAGCACTGCTCTGTGAACCATTCCTCCCACAGACAGAGGCTGGCAGAATTCAGTCACAGCACAGCACTGTGAGGCACAGCTGTCCCAGCAGCCATTCCTAGCCTTCTCTACAGCCGCAGAGAAGAGCTGTTCACCTCTGGAGGGGACCCAGGGTGTTGGCTTCAGTGGGGGTCACAGTATGCCAATGTCTCAAACACAGACACAAAGCACCTCTGGGGGCTGCCCAACTTTGGGCTTCGGCTCTGTTGCAGTTCTGTGGCAAGTCCAATAGTGTGTCAGACCTGAGCTAAGCCCCAGCAAGCAGCCCCTGAACAGCCTTGGTCCAGTACAGGGCTGGGATGGGTGTGAGTCTCACCTTGGCATCCTGCTTGGTGAGAAAATCGACGAAGCCAAAGCCACGGTGTGAACCTGTTCCTGCCATCTTCTTGGGCAGTCGGACAGTCTTCAGCTCCCCGAAGGTGCTGTGAACATGAAAGGGATAAGTGAGGATGCTGAGACTGATGGGAGGGCCGTGTTTATCCCAGACCATGGCACTTGCAGCTGCTGCAAGGAAAAGTACCCCCAAAGCACTCCGTAACAGCTGGAAGCTCTGCTGGATCCCAAAAGCCATTCACCCATCCGGTTGACACCTTCACAGAGCAAACACCTCCCTCGGTGTAACTGCTGTACCTTCTTTCCTTCAAGGAGATGTGCAGAAAGCAGGGCCCTCAGGCAGGGCTGTGCCTGCAGCCAAGGCATGGGCACCCTGCAGCATCCACCCCAGTCCCAGGAGCATGACTCCAGTACTCCACTGCAAGCCACATCTGGGAATCCAGGATAACGCCTGTGTTCTGTCTATGTCCAAACTCCTGCTTCCCCTCCCCTCTCTTCCATTTATCAAACACATGCACAAACTGCAACCAATAAATACTTAATTCAGACTAGGTCAGACTGGATGTGTCACTTTATTTGAAAACCTACACACACATGCACATACAAAAGGAGTCTGGGATGCAGCAGTGCTGGAGAGCACCTGGGAATAAACACAGTAAAGGCCGTAAATGCTCTCATGAAATGATATAAGCTAAATCTGGGAGTTAACCCGGCGCTCTGGCAGCATGACCAGGCATCCATCTGCCCAATTTCCCGAGGCAACGCGCTGTGTAAATGCACCATGATGAAGCCTCAAAATGAATCTGCACGCCTCCTCCTCGGGGCTGCCTGCACTCTCCCTCCCTCATGCCCCCTTCGGGCCAGTGCAACGCAAACAAACAAACAAACCCCCCTGAGGGGATGCATGGCCTTGGCTGCAGGGTACTGCACAGGACATGGTACATGAGGCACAGAGCTCTGTGACCTTGCAGGTGCTGGGTGCCCTGGGAAGGGAGTCTAGGGGTGGACAACAAGAGGGCTCCTAGCCCAAAGAAGTGGGAACTGAGCCCTCCCCTGATGCACCATGGGAGCTCCAATGCATTATCCATGAAATGAGATGTGTGGCAAGGGGGAGCAGAATGTTGGCTGAAGTGCTACAGCATCACTCTGTGCATGAAAGCATCAAGTACCTCTCTTGGGCACCACACCGAGAGCTGATGCACAGCTCATGGAACAACAGAACAACATGCTGAATGGCAGCAGGACAGCTATGGGGGGCATGGGGGAGCTGTGGGGATGCAGAATAGCTGGAGCAGAGAGAAGTTGGCCGCAAAGAAGCCAACAGTGGGGTCCAAACCTGGAGGAGCTTATCTGTGGGATCAGGGTGGCAGTGGGGTAGCTGTGGGACAGCAGAGACACGATGGGAGCACCCAGGGCAGAACTGCAATGCTCGGCAGGGCAGTGGGGGACAGGGCTAGTCCTGCCGGGCTAAGAAGCGAAACACTTCCCTGCTGTGGTGCTAATTAGAAACCACAACACAGCAATTACCATCCCAGGAGCTGTGAATGAAGTGGAGAAGCCTGGGCCTTTAATGTTTTCCTCTCCAGTGCCAGGCAGAGGCTCACACCTCTCTTTTCCAATTATTTCCTCCAGATTTGGGGAGGATGGGGGAGAGAAGCAGAGGCGGGGGAATCCAATTACCCCCTGCAGAGCAAGGCTTCTTGGGCTGGGCCAGCTGCAAAACCCCTGGGAGGGGCACTAGCAATGGGAAGAGGGACATGGCTTGTTCCATTGTGATGACAATAAGGAAGGAAGCAGCTGGTATGCAAGAGGAGGTACCCCGTGCTTCTCCAATGAGAGCGTCAGACAGAGCAGTGTCCTGGCTGAGGCTGTGACCAGTGGTGGGATAACTGCTGAAGATGTGCACTCCCATTCAGTGACAGAACACTGCTTGTTGGGCTGTGCCCATTTTCTGCAGGTCTTTGTGCATCCTCCATCAGCATGGCCACACCCAGAGGTTGGAGTCAGGGAGTGTTCCACAGGAACCTTCTTCCTCCTTGTGCAAAACAAACTCTTATTCCCTCAAACACATACTGATGTCCCACTGCATGGGATGGTCCTAAACCAGGAAAAAACCTCAATGCTAATGATGGCACAGGAAGTCAGTTGGGGATGCATAACGCAGGCCCAGGATGGAGTTCAGGCAGAGCCCCCACACACTGCAATGGCTCTGGAATTGGACACAGGGCCCAAGTAAGATGAGACTCCCACCTTGCACAGCCACGTCCCGCAGCGCACCTCTGCTCAAACTCATTCCTTCAATGCACAGTAATCACTGTCACATTGCTTTTACCCCCCTCTTTTCACCCTCAAACAGGACCTTCCCTCCCCCACTAAATTATGTCCACGCCCACCTCTGCTTCCGCACAGATGTGCTGATTACAGGGGAAAATGGAAGAAAAGGGAGAAAAAAGAATGTTCCTTTCTGCTCCCCCTCCCTGGAAGCAGGGCCCTGCCAACGGCTGTGCCGGGTGAGCTGCCAGCCCACCCCATGCGGGAGTTAATGAGATCCGCACGGACGGCCCTCCCGCCCCCTGCTGCAGGACTCGGGCTGACTCCACTTCGGCTAATCCCATTACAAGAAAATAACGTGGATAATTCAAGCTAATGAAATCGTTACAAGAATGCGGACAGCCAGGGGTGGACATTCAGAGCCAATTTAACACTCCTCGGTGTTGTTATCCCCAGCACAGGAAATATCTGAAAGGAGGAAGGGAAAGGAAGGGAGTAAAAAAGCCCTCCTCTCTTGTTAGCTTAAATCCTGTTAGGGAGTTCAGGAATTAATCTGCCACCTATCTCCCCCATTACTGTTATCACCAGCACCATCAGTGCTGTCTCCTCGGTAACCCCACAGCTGGGGACAGCAGGCATGCCAGGACAGGGGCACACCTGCAGAGGGGCACAGCAGATCCAGGGCGCAGCCAGCCACCAATGGCCGAAGCCCTCTGCATCTCCAGCCAGTGGCAGCTGTCTCACACTTGCACCAAGGCAATGGCAATGCCCGACGCCACCATGGCTCCCAGCTTTGGGCTGCCCCAACACTTGGTCCAGGGGAGGTCTGGGACACTGCTTGTGAGGAAACAGGGGGGCTGAAGGATCATCATCAGGCTTCCCCAGGAGGCAGGTGCTGGAGCCAGCCTTTCTATAGGGAACCCACTTAACTCCTCTGATGGAAGGAGCTCACCAAAACTGGAAGCAGCACTTCAAAAGGCTCTGTGGGCTGGAGATGGCCACCAGGCTCAGCTTCCCACCTTGGCAGCCTTGGGAAGCCAACTCCTACCCACTGCTCAAGCTGATAGCTGCTGTTTACCAACTTCACACAGATACTCAGCGCTTGTCAGCCAGCGAAGGCATTTGGGATCTAGAAAAGAAACAGTGCAACATGACCTGAGCATTCAGTGTGCAAGACAGAGCCAAGGCGCTGTGCACAGCATAGCATCAAGGGCAGAAAAGCAGCTGCAAGAAGAAACCCCCAGCAGCACAGGAGCATGATCAGGGTGCTGGTGGCCAGGCCATGCAGATCAGTGCGCCCCAACCTGGGTCACAGACAGTCTATGAGAGGACGCAGCCCATGAGCACCAGGCAGCTGTGCTGCAGGGAGAGGATGCTCTGGGCCCCACAGGAGACTGTACCTTCCCTGTGCCATGCAGACTCTCAATGCACAGAGAGGTTTTGTACATTTGTGCTATGCAACACCAGCAGCATCCACCCTGGCCCAGGCCTTATTGTCATAATGCTTGCAGGAAAGCACTGCCAGCCCTGTTCCTACCCCTGGACATGCCTGGGACAAGCAGCTCTGTTGCATTTCTTGGGTGCTCTCTGGCAAACATGCCTAATTACATCCAGACGGTGCTTTTGGTACACCTGCTACAGCAACTGTTTATCTTACTGACAACTAAAGAGCATCATTTGCAAAGTTTGTTAGGAAGGAAAGCCAATTAGCATGTTGCCAGCCAGGCACAAAGATCCCCATGCTCCATCTCTGCCTGGCATGCACATGGCCCTTCATGCCCATTCCCTCCTTCTGCCTTAGCTCCTGTGGTTGAGAACACACAGAGGAGACCCAAAAGAAGAGGGCTGCAAGGAGGGTGGCACAGCAATGAGCCCACTGTCATCTGGCTGAGCCCCGCAGGATGCACCCAGTGCCCACAAGGCAGAGCTCTGCTAAACAGGGAGCCCAAAAGCCAGTGGCTGCAGCATGTTGGGATAAATGTCCTCTGCCCCTCTGCACTCCTGTTACAGGGCTGCTGCCTCCTCCTTCCTTCCTGCAGCAGCTAAGTGCTCACATGGGACCCTGCCAAGGCTCCAGGAGGCACTGAGGCTCCTGCTAAGGGCGCTCAGGCTCTGTTACAGGGGTCTCAGGAGCCCCAGGGCCTCCCTTCCTCCCAGGACACAAGACAGGAGCATGGGGGTTGTTTCCCCATTGCCTCAACCGTTTGCTTCAAAATGTAGCAAAACATTTTACCCCTCCTCAATTTATTTTCTTTAACATTGCTTATGAGGGACCTTATCAAAAGCTTTCTGAAATTCCAAGTAAATTAGTCATTAGGCAGGTTTTCAGAGTAGTAATTAGGCCACTCTGTGCCCCTGATGTATTATTTACCTGAGAAGATATACATAATTAGGGCTCTTCTTTATAACTGGTATTATACACACTAAATTCTACTCTAGTCTATCGTGCAATTACGCAATTAGGCTGCATGCTAAACAGAAAGAAACCAATTCTGAAAACCAAGCAAAAAGGGGGACAAAAAAGCCCAGTAATTATTATTTTTTAAATCCTCCATCAGCAGCACAGTGGTAGGTTTTAAAATTTTAATATCCCTCCACTTAAGTCATTTTTAAACAGGTGCTAGCACCAGGCTTGGTTTCATTACACTGTCACATCTAGTCCTGTCCCATGGGGCTTAGCACGGTGCTGGGATCCAGCTCCTTACTGGGGTCTGCCCTAGGACTGGCAGCACTTCTCCTCCTTGCTTTGGCAAGACCAAAGAGAAGTGCCCAGGACTCGCCGAGCATGCTCACACCTCCTGGGATGACACCCGTACATTATCTGCAGCTACTTTCATGCTTAGAAATTCATTACTTAAAGCATGAACAGATCTCCTCCTGCACCTCTCCATCCAAAGCTCGTAGTGGCAAAGGGAAGATGCAGTGCACCAGTTGAACAGGACTGCTTGGAGCCCTCTGCAGGCACCACCAGGAGCACCAGGCTGGCACCCCTGTATCCCAAACCCATGGAACTGGACTCTGTGCATAGACTCACAGTGCTCTGCAGAGCTCCTGAGCTGTGCAGCTCCAGCACAGCACTACACAGGGCTGAGGAGCGGCAGCGCCCACGCCCACCTCCTGCAGGTCGGGATTTCAAAGCAACCTGTAGACTGAACAGTGCCGAGACTGGGGACTCATCTCTTCTTGGTTCTTTTGAAAATCCTGATCAGAGTGCAGCAACAGTCAAAAATAAGTTATGCTAAAAATAATGCTTGCAAGAGGGCCCAGTACAAATCTCCTTTACTCTGTGCTCCTTATGAGTCAGATGGTTTCACAGAGAGAAGGGGAATTTGTGCCACTGGCGAAGCGCTAAACACGAGAAGGGAGATGCAGCAGTGCCCTGAAGCCCAAAAAGGGACATGCAGGGCACCCTGTGTGGAAAACAGCACTGCTGCAGGACACCAGCTGCAACATTGCACCTACATGCAGAAACTAGCCCAGAACAGACTGTACAACCTCCTGCACCAAGCTGGAGAACAAATAGAGAAGCAATGAGGTATTTATAGGCAGAGTGCTATTTTAACATAGTTCTGCTCTAAAGAGAATCCTTATTTAAGCCTTGTCCCTGTAAAGCTGAGGATGACTTCGAAAAATAACCAGATTAATTATTTTCATCAGGAGAACAGGGAAACATGTAGACAAGATCAAATGCATGCAAATACATTCAGAAGGTGGAAGCCTGAGTGAAGCACTTGTATTCTGGTGCCTCAGTACAGCGAGGATGGCGAGATCTGAGCACAGCACAGTGTGCAGAGCTCCCACAGCTGTATCCAAGCTCCTCAGATCAGAAGGAGACAAAGGACATGGAGCAGAGCACAGCTCAGCAGCAGCACTGCTGCCAGCCAGTTGTCAGGTTGCATGCTGCTGGATGCGCTGCAGAAGCACTGTAAGCACAGGAATATTTCTGGATGTTCTGCGTGTTCCCCAGCTTGCACCAGAACAACCGAGAGAGCAGCAGAGCCCTGGGTGGGAACCAACCACCCCAGTGCTGTACTACTAAGACAGCGTGTTGATCTGGCCCCATCCCCTGTTCCATGCTGACACAGCTACAAGCTCAGGAACAGTCCCTGCAGTGGCCCAGCTGCTGTGTGCCATGCACATCCTGGCAGTGCTGCTGGTTATTCCTGCTCTGAATCCAGGTAGAAAGCAGGGCACGCTTAACATGCTCCTGCTTCCAGATGGTGATGCCCCCCATGTGCCACATCCACAGGGCAGGTGAGGGGCTGAATGCAAAGGGCTTCTGCTGGGGGTACCAAGTGTACTCTTCTCCCTTTACCTGCTCCATCAGCAACACATAGCTGTGTTGGCAAGTGGAAGCTCCCTGCTACAGGATGAGAAGCGGATGCTGAAGCATCCCTGCAGAGCACCATGCACCTTGGCTCTGCTGTCTGCTGCATGCATGCAGTGCTCTAGCCGAGGAGGGCTGGGAGCCCCCTGCAAGCTGCTGGGAGGAGAGCAGAGCAGGGGCACCTGCAGGGCTGGGGCTGACAAAAGGCCACAGCTGTGTGCCAGTAGTCTGCTGCAGGGCACACATCAAAGGATGGCATCTACAAGAAAGAAAGACCTCAAAAGAAAGCAGAAATGGGAAAGCACGAGTGTGATGCCTGGGGGGAGATTAAAGAACACAAAACAACGCCTGACTCATTGCTACTCAGCTGGTTAACGGTATCAGAGAGCACTGGCAATGAGCAGCACTGAGTGCTGGCAGCAGCAGTCTGCACTCCATTTTCCATCCACCACCACAGTCCTGTGTTACTGGTAGGAACCCAGCAGCCCCGTGCTCTCTTCAGCCTCTCTTCAGAAGTGATGCAGGCAGATGGAGAGTCCCATCTCCTCAGGAAAATAGCTTCTGAGAGCAACAAGGCCCCACAGGTTATGGGATCCCCCACCTGCACGCACAACAGTTCCTGCCCAACAGTGGGTAGAGCAGTCCCTCTGAGCCCACTGCACGCAGGTGAACCACAGTGCTGCTGTGCAGTGGGGCCACACTTGGCCATGTGCTGGAAGGAGTGCAGTCATGGGGGGGGTGAAGAGAGACAGGGAGGAGATAGCCTGACCCTTTTAGCCTAAACCCCCACAAAAAAATAGAATAAAATAGAAAATCACAAAGCAAAGCAGGTGATGCAGTCAGTACCAGGACAACCAGGCTGCAGTGGTGTGTAGTGACAGGGGAGGTGAGAAGGGACCCTGCCAGCACTATCTCCTCTGCCTGCAGGCAGGGCAGGGTGGCTGCTCCCCCCCATCCCTTGCCTCCCCAATCCCCTCTGCTGCAGCACACCTCATTTCATAGGGTTCTTGCACAAGCGGTGGGGTGGAAAATGATCAGGAGAGGGTGACTAGAGAAGCACCACAGGTCCCTTGGCCCCCATAGACGGTGGGAACCCAGCTGGGGGGTCATGGTTGTAGGGACAGGGGTTGCAGCTCTCCCCATGAGCATCCCCATGGCAGGCGGAGAGGAGCACTCCCCTCCCTTCCTGGATGCTGACAGGAGAAACAGCGCAGTCCTGCGTGACAGCGTGAAATTAATATGATTTTGGGGAAAGCTGGCAGTGAGTAATGAGCATCTGAAACACCTCAGCACTGTACCCCCCCCCCCAACCCGAACTCATTTAACTCTTTGGATGCTGAAACAGCCATGTGGCAAATGGGACAGAGGACAAGAAGTCAGACAAAGCTGGGGAGAAGCAAGGAGGGAGTAGCAATCTATCCACCACTGAGTATGCAGAAAGCAGAGTATCTTCCAATGACCAGTTTCCCAGGCCCCCAACAAAACCTTGGGACTGAAAATAGGCACTGTGTAAGGGGTTGTATGTGAGCTACTGGACAACGACAACTAACAAGCATCTGTCCCCTAGCACTGCACTCCTGGGAGGACACGCCGCAGGAGCTGCCCGCACCCACTGGGATCAGGCTCTCACATTTTGGACCTTTCCTCCGCCTGATACCTGGAAGTGCTCAGCTGGTTCAGGTGCTACAGAGGGAGGATCAAAGGCAGGAGAGAAAGGCAGATAGCAGCAGGCTCTGCCTTGGCTTGGTTTCATCAGGAAAAGCAGCATGCAGGCGAGAGTGCTAACAAATGATCATAGTGTCATGGGCAGTAGAAGCCAACAGCAAGTGCTTGGGCATAGGGAGCCCAGGGCAGGGCCTGCCTGCAGCAAGAGACCAACTCCAGGGCACAGGGGCTGGGAACCCACAGGAGAGGGAGAGAAAGAAACACTGCAGAGGGCAGCAATGTAAAGAGAGATGCAAGTGACACAGTGTCATCACGAACTGGAAACTGTGATTCATAAGGGGCTCATTCAGGGCCTTCATGTAAAGTAAGACCAAAAAATACCTGCACATATGCTAGCAAAAGACAGGGAAGGTGGCTGGGCAAACATCAAGCTAAGAAATGACATAGAGAAGAATTTTAAAAACAAGAAAACAATCACCTTGACTGCTTCATGTGCTAAAAGCTGAGATAAAAGCTCAGACTTTAGGCTGGCAACATTGCAGCTTCCCAGGTCTTGCAGTCTCACTGCCAGCCCCAGAGGAATGACCAACAGGTAATGCACGATGCTTAGCTACACAGTGTGAGGTTCTGCTTTTTTGTCATACACGTTTTCCCTTCCTTATATACAGACATGCATACAAACTTCTGAATAGTTCAGACAAAAGAAGACCTTATAATACTAAATGAAAGAGTGGGCTACTTAGAAACCCTGGCTATCTCCTCTATGGGCTGCACTATTGAGCAAGAAAAGGACATGTGTGCAAGCACCTGTGCCAATCCTCAATGGCACAGAAAAACTGAAAAAGCCCCAGAGCAGAATACCACGGTCCCATCTGACAGACATGTGACATGCAGCCCCTTTGCCAGCTCTCCTCACCTCCCCAGCCCTTCCACACCGAGGAACACAACTGAACAGAGCTCAGTGAGAGACACTGCTGCAGGGGAGCAGCCCAGCACCACCCTGTATGGTGCTGAGCAACAGGGCTGAGCAGAACAGTCAACCGGAGCTCCTGGTGGCTCTGGGACCTGTGGGTGTGGAGCATATTGAGGAGAAAAAAAAATTAAAATCCAGTGCTAAAATGAATATTCAAGGCAGGGAAAGGGATGTACTGAAAAATCTTCCTTCTTCTCTTGGGAGGAGCCACCTTTTAAAGCAGCCCTGCCAAGATAACGCAGAGTTAAACGTTTCCTTATCTATGTTAAACACCTTTTTGATTCAAACCGAAAAATAGCACCAAAAACCTATTTCTCTCTCCTGCACCCCATGGCTTGTTTTGGATAGTCAAATTAAAGCGACCAGTAATGTATCTACTCTGAATAGCAGCCCAGTACTGCTGCGTTTGGGTTTCCAACACAGAAGGAAGAAGCTTAAAGAAGGACCAAAAATACATGTACATTAATGTATGCTTTTTGAGATAGCGCCAGAAATAAAGTGGCCGCACAGATCCCAGTAGCTCTCAGCACACAGATCTGCATGGCACTGCCTGGAGCTCTGCATGGGGGTAGGGCACCATGGGACAGGATTCTCAGGCAGGAAGGAGCCAGCTATCACTCAAGCTTCTCCCTAAAGGCATCAAAGACACACTGTTTCCAGCTGATGTCTGTCCATTCTCACCTGCAGATGATGTCTGCACAGCAAGGGTTGAGAGGGGATGAGCTGCAGTGGGAGCGCTGGGGCTGAAAGCACTGCCCCAGAGCAGCTTTGTACAGCCCCAGTGCCTCCAAGCAGACACCCTCAGGTGCCAGCAGTGTGCACACCTTGCATCCTAAGTAAGAGCTGCAATCTTGCATTAAATTAGTGCCACATCATACGCTAACATCGCCAGATGCCCCTGCATTTATATCCTCCAAGGACAGGGCCCTCAGCCAGTCCCTACTGCTCCTTGAGGGCATGCAGCCCCACAGCACTCCAGGCCCAGGTCTGCAGCACGCAAGTTTCATGCAACTGGCTTTGAAATGGCATCAGCAGCATGTTTTTTTTTTCCCCTTAAGATCAGCAAAATGGGGCAAATGCTCTGTTAGCACATAATCCAGAGTACCCTGGGGGGTATCAGGGCACACATGTACCTGACTGCTCTGCAGTCCTGAAGAGTTGATCACTTATTTAAACTGCTTTTTTCTTTCCTCAAGGACATAACCCAGTGATCCCACTGAACTCCAATAGGAACTCAAAGGTCTCACCACAGCCGTCAGCAATCACACTTGCAGTCAAGTCCCACCACCTGCTCCTCAGCTGCTCCTGCCAGGTCTCACATGAGCAATTCCTGCAGGCTTATGTCTCGTGCTGCTTGTCCCAGCCCCCAGCTTCCAGGTAGGGAAAGGGAGTGTCCAGCACCAGCCTCATGACCACAAGCACTGTGGAGTAGTTGGGGCTCAGCTGCACAGACACCTTCAGACCCTGCCAAAGCAGCATCCATCCAATAATCTCATATGCTGACCTCTTCTCAGGAGTAGGGACCACTTCTGCAATTCACCTAAACCTTAGTACACAAAGGTAGTGAGGATGAGTCTTCCTCTCCACTACTGGACTGCTGTAAAAGAGGAGTTGTCCATCTGATGGCACTGAGGGACTCCCCTGCCCACTTGGCCATGGAAAGGACCAGGAAGCTCTCCCCAAGCAGCAGCAGCCTGATGAACAGCTCCGCATTTGCTCCAGGGGTAGCAGGAGCTGCTAGTTTCCAACCAGCGAACCCCAGATAGGACAGGAGTGTTTCACTGATGGGCTTTGCCAATATCCAACACCCACCACCTCCTCCTCAATGCACAAGTCCCTCAGTCTGGCTCTAGCTCTAGGCTGAATGTTGGACCACCTTGATACAGTGGCTCAGAAACGCAGCTCAGTCTGCTTGCATACACAGCCCAGGCAAGCAGGGCACAAACCCAGCAGCTCCCAGGAGCTGTTCCCCCTCTCCTGCCCCAGTAGTGGGGTCCAGCCCACGCCCACTCACCGCCTCACTCAGCAACCTCACCTCTGCCCCTCAAGTCGCCAAAATGGAAATGGAAGCAACTAGGAGGAAGAGAAACAAATTTTGAAACCTTTCTAGCACAACATCTAGGGTTTTAAAAGCAAAATATCACTCAGTGAGCTGACGTTGGACTGCTCAGAGAGTGATGTTTGCAGCACCGTGCATCCCAGCAGCAATTCCACTGTACATCCTAATTAATACTGCCCAGCAGTTGCTTAACAAACTCACAAGTTTATGGAGGCACTCTTTTTTTTTCTTCCCTACTCTGCCTTTCAGTAGCAAAGATTTCCACAGCTTCAACAGGGCAACGTTAGTCGTTACTCCAGGAAGGAAAAATTGTCTGCATCCATGTAGGTTCCATTACTGGGAGAAAGGTGTGAACAGCAAGCGTGTCTGGCAGACGGACTCATTATACCACCATGTCCTTCATAATGGGAAATGAAAAACCCATTCTGATAACTACACTTTATTATAATAGGTCAGAAGAAGTGAAAGGAATCATCTTATAAAATTAACTTCATAAAGACTGCCTTTAAAAGAAAAATCTCTGCCAGTTTATCCACTGAGTCTCTCTTCAGAGATGTTCCTTCTGGCAGAGTTCTCACTCTGATGCCCTGTCCCACTGCTGCTCTCACTTCTGCCCTCTATCAGGGGGAAGAGATCTGTTTCCTCCTCCTCAGGCTCAGGCACTTGCTTTTGCCAGATGCAGCGAAAGCCACATCTTTGTTAAGATGGAGAAAACAAGGAACTGCCCTGACACCTCACCCTGGAAGCCAATCAGCAGAAGAGGGCTGGAAGCAGAGGCAATGGCAATTTTAGGACCCTACTCCATACTATCCAGTGTACTTTGAAAGAAATTAAAAGGAAACAGTGCCAGCCTCAGAGCATACAACTTAAGATGCTTTCCTTTGGTGGCACGAGCAACAGGGATGTCCAATTCCAGGCAGGCTCTCTGCCTCCATCTTTGTCTCGGGTAGCATTCAATTGGGCAGAAATCCGTAAGACAACTATTTCCAAATCTAACCATGTCCCTTTTGACAAAAATAAAACATGCATCTGCTTGAATTGTTATGGGCCAGCTGCAAATCAGTCGTGTCTTTGATGGATATCAAAGGACGATGGATAAAGTTGGTGCAGGTGGGCAGAAGGAAAATGGCAGAGGATGCTGTGAAACAAGCAGTTAATTGGAACTTCCAACAAAGGTTGCATGGATCTAATGTGATAGATTTTAAAGGAGCCCAATTTTCAGAAATTGCCAGAGCTCCAATCTGTGAAAATGTGCCCTTCCACAGATCTCCAATTCAACCTGCCACATCTCGAGTTACTTTCAAAAAAAAAAAAAGTCATCCATAAAAGCCCCCCAATTTGGTAGCAAAAATTAGCAGTCTTCATGGGATATCAGCCCCTTTGTCTCTTCCCCCCTAACTATGGCTCTTTGGGAAGAACGAAGGACCATTTGTCTTTTGTTATTTTTCCAGGTAGTGAAGATAACAGTAGAATCTAATAAAGAACAAAAATGGGGAAAAACACACCCACAAAAGCTGAATCTTCACACCTAGTCCAAAAGCTGCCCCTATAATTGAAAAGCATTTCTCCTGTTGGAGAAAATAACATCCATCAGATCTCACAAAACCACCCCCGATAGATGACAGAGGGCAGCACCCAGGGAAGGAAGGGCAGAGCTCTGCAGCAGCACTGTGCACTGCCATTGGGCACAGCCACGCTGCCCCAGAAGGATGGGCTGCACAGAGCTGGGCACACAGAACACCATGGCAGCACAGCCCCTGCTCACACTGAGCAGCTGGAGGAAGGCAGCAGCCACATCTATTGTCAACTGCTTTAAGAATATGAGCGACAGAACTGGGCAGGTCTAAGCATTCAAACCACAGATCCTTTAACAACAATACTAAAAAGCACAAAGACAAGTGGGGCAGCACTGCTAGCTCTGGAAATCCCGAGCGGTGTCCAGAAGCCTTCACAATTTGCTATTCAAAACATCCAGTTCTTTTGCTTTGCTGTTTCAGTGCCATTAACTTGTGAGAGATGTAGAAATGAGGACAGTTTCTTGAAAAAGCTCAAAACATGCAAATATTTGTCTGGGGGTAAAAACACACACATCTTCTCCTGCCAATGCAATTGAGGAAAAAAAAAATAATAAATAAAAAAGAAAGCACAGAAGGGAGCAGGCTGAGGGACATCAGTTGCAGGGCTTTGGAGCACGTGAAACAATAGCTCGTCCTGCGGGGTCCCCAGTTTGGCTCTGTGCTGGGGCTGTGCCCTGGCTCTGTCCCTGTGTCCCCAGGCTGGCAGCGCCACATCCCTGCATCCCCAGGCTGGCGGTGCAACGCTCAGCCCTGGCTGCTCTCCTGGGCAGGCTGAGAGTGCCCCCTGCAGCCCTGCCGGCTGTGCCGCCTATGCTGCCCAACTATTGTCTGCAATTTCAAGCAAATAACAAAATCAGACAGGTTCCTAAATGCAGAAACATGAAAAGCTCCAGAGCGCAGGCATCTGATACCAAAGAGTCATCTTGGAGGATGAAGGACATGGCAGTATTCAGCCATGCTCGGTTTCAGCTTCTCAGCAGGCGAGCAGGGCTGGCACAGCATGGGGAGGACTGCAGGCCCCCATAAGCAATCAGTCCATCTCCACAGAGCCCAGGTAAACAAAATGGATGTTTGTGCATCACCCCAGAGTGCTGGCAGCAACATGCCACTGGAGTGTGTGTGCTCCTTGTCACATGAATCAGAGCCACCCCACCTCTCCCCAGCCCTGGGTGCCAGACAAGGCAGGAGGAGAATAAGCTCTCATTCTCTGCTGGTCTGTTCTCTTGATGTTCACAAATCTCCCCACCCCTTGAACATAGCCCAACACCCTAAAAGACTAATAGGTCCCCGGTTTTTGTTTGCTCTGGTGCTATGAGGGACATGGCTGCAACCACTCAGCACTGAGCAATGAGCAGTGCCTAGCATGCTGCCAGCCCTCAGCACACTGCCCTGGAAGTCCCACCCTTTTCTGGCCATGTTTCGACTGAGGTTCTCAGGGCAACGCTGAAGCAAAAGCATCCCGACTGCACCTGCGCAGCATGAAAATCCCTTTGCTCTTTTACATGAATCCTTACCTCATGCTTTTCCTGAACACACCTGACCCGAGTCATAGTCTGCACCCAGTTAAAACCAAGGACCTCACTCCAAAACAGCATTGCAGCATACAGCTTTTGTCACCACCAGCGGCCTTCCTCTGCCTTGCAAGAACACAGGAGTAGCAGCACAAATCTACTGTCCTTACCCACTGTCAGGGCAGGAGAGCATCACAGCTCACAGAGCAAGTATACAGGGAAAGAAGCTTCCCCTGCTCCCAGCAAAGCCTAGAGGCCCTCTGCCAAGACAGTTTATGGTCCATGACCTGATAAGTTTCAAAGGGTTAAAATGATTTCATGGCTGAGGAACAGCATAGCCCTGACCCAGCAGAACAACTGCCTGCTGCTGAGACTCACATCAGCTCCACAGGAAAGCCTCCTCCTGACCCAGGACTTCACATCCTGCAGACGGATGCTATTGCTTTGTCTTGCTGATGGCAAAATGGATGGACAAAGCTGGACAGCAAGCCAGCAGCAGAGCAGGGAGCATAGCCTGAGCCGACCACCTGGATTCTTGTCATGGCAGCAGCAGATGACATATCTTACTACAAGGCTTAATGTATCCTTACATGCACAACTGGCTGAGGATACAAAGAGAAGAGAGCAGCCAGTGCACAGCAGAATGCAGGCTGGGATCCTAAAATCCCTACTGAACGCTCAGGTAGGGCTTGAGGTACTTTTTGCTGGAGGGGCTCTGACAAACTGCATACCTCACATCCCTGCAGCCACAGAGATGCACAGCAACAAGCATATTAGGTACACACCCTGGTGTGGCAAAGGCAGAGCCAGATTTATGCGCTCCCTGCAGGCTCGGAAGGAGCTACAGCATCGTGTGTGCAGGACAGATGGAGGAAGGAGCCAGCCCGAGCTGATACCTCTCACACCAGCTGTCTGCAGCAGCTCTCACTGCCCCTCCCAGCCAGGTGTGCCAAACAGCAGGAGCACTGCTGCAAGCCTTACAAACAAGAGGGAAAAAAATATATCCAAAGCTGTGTCATACGTTAGATGGGGGGAGATGTCCATCCTCTGTGGATGCCTGCTGCAGAATGATGGGCCACCAAGCTCTGGTAGCCCAGAGCACTCAAGCCGTAACTCTGGCATATGTAATCTGTCTCACAGACAGCATTTCTATAGCAGAAAAACCTGTTACATCATTTCTACTTATAAGCTCACTTGCTTCCACGAAGTCATCAAAACTCATAGTTAAAATCTGAAAGCAAGATCCTGCATTAAAACCCTGCTGGTTCCTGAGCAGGGTATTGCCCAGACCCAACAGAGAATGCTTTCCTACCTGAAGAGCTCCCTGATCTCCCTGACAGTGGCCTGGAATGGGATGTTTCGGACTAGGATCTTGGAAGTCTTCTGCTTCTTGACTGTCTGCTTCTTTCGGGAGGACTTCACAGTAGGCCTGCCAGGTGAACAGACAGGGTAGGTAAGGGGCACCACAGGGCACCGCAGAGCAACACACCCAGGGCATGCTGTCTCTTTGAATGTCACCCATCGAATTAGCCAGCTAGCTCACAATGACATCCTTGCTGGCTTCATACTGGTGACAATGGACGTTTCATGGGCTACATAGAGAAGGAATGAATGCAAGTAATTTACACCCCAAATTTAAAATCAGAGCTTCTGGCTTGCTGAGTGCAGCCACAATGGAACTCAGGCAGCAGGCTTGTACTCACATCTGCCACCAACTCTTCTTTTGATTCCAAATTTTGTCTGTTCAGTACCAGGTGATGAACCATTTGTACATATTTAACCAAATACTCTAACACAAGCTACTGTTCATTCTTTTCCCCACTGACTTAGAAAATAGTAAATAAAACTAAAATATGTTGCTAAATTAATTTATTTTTCTCAGGTTGTGTTGCATTTGAACAAGATAAAAATTCACCTAATATAAAAAAAAATCAGCAGCTTAAAGCAAAGCACCCTACACCCACATGTCCTTATAAAGCAGAGATACTAGCTGAGAAATGAAGAACCTACCAAGAACTATCACAGATTAAATGCAATCACGCTACAGAAGTAAGGCAGCTTTACCTGATAGCTCTTTCAGAGATTTTCACTTCCAACTTATGGTCATCTACGACGCAGCCCTACAATTTAAAACAAAAATTACAAAAATGTAAGTCACAACAGCATTCAAGCTTCCAGGATACAAGTATAGCATTTCACATCTTTGTTCTTTCCCATATATTCCTTCCTTTCTCCTCACTAAAGTTCTTTCCTGTTCATACAAGGCAAGGTTCTGATATGAGGTTGAAGACATCCTGACTAACTGAGGAAGCAGCCAGCAGCACCCTGATCTCTGTCCACTGGCCTCACCTCTGCCACTAAACTGCCAAAGGCAACTCACTTCCCTGCCCTGGGCTACTGGTTCTTCTCCTTCTAGACTACAAACTCTTCAAGGCAGGGAGCACCTTACTGCTTGTTCTGGAATGAGCTAAGGATGACTCATTTGCTGTCAGTAACCAAGACTGAACGTCTTCTGTCTCCCACTTCCCACACATTAAAGCACAGAAAACAATCAGCCGCTTGGCTAACCACTCTTGACAAAGCACACAACATGCAAAGGCTTTACGCTGAGAACCGGGAGTCCTGCTGCCCACTCCCTCTGCAAAATCTCCATTGTCCTGCTTTCTCTTATACCTCAGGATTCTGCTGTTCAAAACAATGCAGAATGTCCATCTACCTCAAGACTAAACCAGCTGTGGAATGCAAAATCACCACCTGCTGCAGGTGAGACCCATGGATTGTGGTCACCAAGCACACAGAGATCATACACAGGGCAATTCCTCCAAGCCTATCTAGAACAGGAGTGTTCCTGCTGTCTAGCCTGCATCATCCAGGTAATGTGGACCAATACACAAGGGCACTGCTGTTTCAGTAGCAGCAGAAATGACTTATTCCCTTGAAGTGCAGCCAAGCCCTATGGCATATGTCATAGAGAAAGCATGAGGCTACAAGACCCTGAAGCACTGGCAGACTCACAGAAGATAAAACTGAACCTCACAACACCAAATACCAAGCTATACTTATTTTCATTTTGTGGGGTCTCTGTCACCTCTGCAAGGGAAATCTTGCAGAATAAACTTGTTGAATTTTAATAATCTCACATTTTCTGCCACCTGCGCATTGGATCAGTGCTAGTAAACACTCTTCTGTACAAGCTAATTCCCCTTACATCAAACCATAGAATGGCTTGGGTTGGGAGGGAGCTTAAAGCTCATCTAGTTCCAGTTCCTCTGCCATGGTCATGAACACCTCCCACCAGATCAGGCTGCTGAGGGCCTCATCCAACCTTATCTCCAGAGATGAAGCATCCACAACATCTCCAGGCAACCTGTTCCAGTGACTCAGCACCCTCGGAGTAAAGAATTTCTTTTGAATATATAATCTAAATCCTTCTTTTTGTTTAAAGCTATTACCTCGTGTCCAATCACAACATTCCTTAATGAAGTGACCCCCTCCTGCTTTCTTGTAGGTTTCCTTTAGGTGTTGGCAAGAAATTCCCTTTTAAGTACTCGTAGAAAGAGGATATACACCCCTCTTCCTCTGGATTTATCTAGATTATCTAAAACTGGATTTATCTACACCATTGTCCATTATCTCTGGAACGAAACCTGGCCCAACAACACCAAAATTTACCTGGAGCTGTCGCAAGGCTTTCTGAGCACTCTCTGGCTTCTTGTACTCCACGAATCCAAAGCCCATAGAAAGCAAAGTGCCTACCAGAAGAGAAAGGAAAATTGTTATGACAGCAGGAAACAATGATACTAAACAGTAAATTTCAAAACAAACCAGAAGAAAGTGTTGTTGCATACTAACTAGACTAGGGGAGCACACTGGCACAGCATTACATGGACTCACACCATATACTGCAGTGCTCAACAGGATCCAGGGACAACTCTGAGCATAAGAATTCTCTGAATCTCTGATTGTTAAAACTGTGTGTGGGGGGGGGAGGATGGAGCAAAAATTAATACAACAGAGAAGGGGGCCAGCCTGTCCCTGACTGTCATATTCCTCATAAGTACTCCTTACTGGCTTGAATGGAGAAAGATACTGCTCTAGACCAGATCCCCAGTTTGAAGAGCTTGTTTTGGTGCTGATGTCAGAGACGGCATTGTATGCCAAACTGATTTTTAGCCTTGTGAGATTTAAGCACAGCCTCCATAAATAAAACAATAACTTCATGTCCTACAGAACAACTGCTGTCCGTAGTCAGGGTGACTGATCCTATTATAGATACACAAGCCTCTGCTTACACACAGGACTTGTCCCTCACATATGAAACAAGACCTTCACTGGGTAGATTTGTAAACAGCCCAGACATAAGTGTGACTTTTGCTGTGGGAAAGAAATAGGCAGGTTGCAGTCTGGTCCCCAGATGAGACTTTTCTAATCTGCAACCCATTCAGAAATTGGTTTTGGTTAACACACAGCAAACAGACAGTTATTGACCACTACTGGGAACCAAGCATTTGAGATCTGTTTAAATGCAAATTGTCATGTGCTAGTGATGGGATCATTTCCACATAGCTGTGCGATTCCTAGCCTTAACTCTGGAAAAGCACAGCCCATCCAGACATGTAATCCCTTTTCTGTCCAACCCCATAGGGAGCAGGCAGAGATTCTGTCGGGATCAGCACAGGCAGCAAATGATGCCTGTTCAACACAGTACTCAGCCAGGCATCCTTGAAGATCATGGCTGCCGTTGTGGATAAAGTATTGTGCACAGGTTCAATCATTTAAGTGCATCGGTCCCCTTCAAATTGCATCCTGTTCTCTTCTATGATCCTGAAGGAGTTGGCTTCTCTATCCTGATCTCAAGAGAAGGCCACATCTCCACAAATTCCACAATTCAGATTAACCTTCTAGACTGAACTCCAGTGTGTTTTTGGTTGCTGTTTTCAGCCATTTCAACAGGTGCACTTCTAGAAACGTTGAAGATTTTATCAATGCAAACATAACAAATGCTCATTCAGATGAATGCTAACTCAATGCCACACCTGAGCCCTCAGCAACCAGCTGCAGGAATGAATTGAACAGCAAACATCTAGAGTACCTGCTTTGTCTTTCTTCTTGGATACTGTGCAGCTCTTCACAGCTCCCACTTTGGAGAATGTCTGCAAGGAATTCAGACAATCTTTGTCAGAGGCTTATAACTCAGTTTGAGTGACAATGTAGCACTCTTTCAGAGCCAGGAACACATGCTCGCAAGCCCACTGCCCTGCCAGGCACACCTGACAAGTAGGCAGTACAGCTGCTTTTCCTCTTAAAAATTATTTCTGTACAAATACACACCCAGATTTGTAAATAAATCAATACAGATGTTCCCAGAAATCCTTCACCACTCCTCAGAAACTACTGAACTCTGTGATTGTACTGGGGGACCACTGCAGATTACACGATGTCCTCACCCAGGCAGGGACCTAGTGCCAGATAACTCCTGTGACACCCCTGAGAAAACAGCTCCTTTCGGAGTTGTGAGAGAGGGGCTGCAGGGTGGCACGGGTTGTCCTGCAGTGGCACACAATTTGTGGGATTCCTGGTAAAACTGCAACCAGAAGTTAGGAGGGGAAGGAAGGGGGGG
>VXAB01010850.1:0-13894 GCA_013399175.1 Odontophorus gujanensis | reverse complement strand
AATAACCCCAAAGAATGGTACTCGGGGGAATAGTGTGGAGGATGATATATTTTCATATGGCTTTATAAGGATGGCACACAGACTACTGGTAAATAAAGAGTGGCTCACCTTTTCCAATGGTCAGGGCTCACTAATGACTCCACACAGGAGGGATCTCCAACAAGAGATCCTTTCCCTGGTGGTGGTCAGCCCTTAAATGGGGTCTGGGAGAGGTGGAGCCAGACTCCACCCCTTCCAATCACACAGGTACATTACCTTCACCTGTGCCCCTGTGGCTGATTCAGTGTTTGCCTCAGGTGATCAATCAGTGGTTCAGGCTGTGATTCAACATTTCCCATACAGCCCCTGTCTTAAACACTATAAGGATAAGGCTATCCGGGTAATAAGTGAAGCTTGATCACTCATATTGAGTCCTGTCGTGCTTCCCCACCCGAGAGCAATTGACTCGGACCCAGGTTCCATGACAGAGCAGGGTCAACCCTCCCAAAAATTCATTTCCTGATGCTGTGCAAATCCCTGGGTGCTGCCAGGGAATGATATGAGTGCTGCATGTGGTTGCAGCAGCAGTGTGGTGTGGAGAAATCCTGAGGAAGGACTGAACTCTGTTACTGATCTTAGTACGCACCTCTGTGAGTCATGCAACAAACTTATGCTGCGGAGGTTGGTGGCTGCCAGGTTGGTAACTGCTGTCTCAACTATGCTATGAGAGAGACTGAATTACAAGCAGGAATTTGTCAATGAGCAAACTGAATCCGACAAGAAGATAGAAATGATTACTGAAAGGTGAAGAGTAGGAAGTCAGTGAATTTTGGTGTTGTGGATCTATACTGGAGGTCAAAGTAAGCAATTAGCTCTCCTGGAAGCCTGAAGTGTTTGTCCTTTGCTTGTTGGGCAGCTGCTGGTAAGGAGTTTCTCCAAACATTGCAACCTTCCTGACCACAAACTTACTTCTCAAAGGTCCGTAAAGGTGAAGCTGCTGTCTGAAAGCTGGGGCTCTCTGCCAGCAGCTGCAAGCAGATGCAGCATCCCAGCCACACATTTCCTCTCTCAGTTGTACATGAGGCATCCTCTGGAAACACAGCCTGAGTCTTACTGGCTTCTCTCACCAGGGTCATTCCTCCTCTGATTCCACAATCGTTTGTCCTTAGGTCTAGAAGTTTATTGGAACACAGTGAAGTGTTTTTTTCTTCTCCTTGTAAACTGCTGATCTTATCTCAGTATTGTAAGGTGATCTGGGGTATGATGGTAATCACAGTTAAAGAAGTGATTACTTCACTCCAGTTTTGATTCAGCCTTAAGTCGTCGTGACTGTCAGTTGATCGTAGTGATCGACTATGTTGTCTCTGGCTGGGGAGCACATATGGGTAAAAAGGCAGAGGGGGAAAGTTGTCTTCCCCTCCTTGCACACTGCAGAGCTCTCTCTCTTTGCCTTGTCAGCCACAAGATCCAACAGGACAAGAGATGCAAGCTTCCTGCTGGCCTCTTGGTTTTATTGCTTGGCAGCCCACAGCAATGCTTTTTCTTGGATTGTGATGTTAAAGCAAAGCATTGGTGTGAGGAGGGGATTCAATCCCCTTCTGCACTATGGGGGTTTCTGTTGCCCCTTGTCCCATGAGCACCCACGATTCTCACTGCTGCAGTCCTCACCGAGTTCACTACCTGGGAGCTGAACAAAGCCTCACAAATACTGGGGGGTAGCAGAATGTGCACTGTGCCCTGAAGAGCCAGGGTGTGGGGGAGTCCCACAGAGATCTCCCGAGGGCTGGAAGCTGTGAAGTTGGAGGCCTGAGTGCTCCAGGCCTGCTGCAAACGCACAGTGTGCATGGGAGGCCCAGGCAGAGCTCCCTTGTTGGACATGAGCACAGCTCACAGGTGTCAGAGGAAGAGGTTGGATGGAGTAACAGAGCTCCCAGAGCTCGGAGGGAGGGTGGGAAGCGTTGATCTGCCTGACAGTAGGAAGACCAGACAGAAAGATCAGGATAGGCTGGATTGATGGACTGAGGCCAAATGGATGAGGTCCAAGAAGACCAAGGGCCGGGTCCTGCTCTTTGGTTACAGCAACCTCAGGCAATCCTACAGGCTGGGGGCAAGCTGCATGCTGGAAAAGGATCTGGGACAGCCAGTTGACAGCTGGTTGAACGTGAGCTAGCAGTGTGCCCAGGTATCCATGAAGGCCAAGGGAATCCCGGCTTGTATCACAAACAGTGCAGTCAGCAGCAGAAGCTGTACTTGGCACTGGGGTGGCTGTGCCTCGAGTACCGTGTTCACTACAAGAATGACACTGAGGCACTGGAACGTGTCCAAAGAAGAGCAGTGAAGCCTGGAAGGATCTGGAGCGTGAGTCTTCTGTGGAGCAGCAGGGGGAACTGGGACTGTTTAGTCCAGAGCTGAAGAGGAGGGTTGGGGGGACTTTATTGCTCTCTAGCAACTCCCTGAGTTGTAGCAAGGTGGGGTTCTAAATCATATCAGAGAATGGTTTGGGTCAGAAGGGACCTAAAAGACCATCTAGTTTCAACCCCCCTGCCACGGGCAGGGTTGCCAACCACCAGATCAGGCTGCCCCGGATCCCACCCAATCTGGCCTTGAACACATCCAAAGGTGGAGCATCCAGAACCTCTCTAGGCAGCCCCTTCCACTGCTTCACCACCTTCGGAGTAGAATATTTATTCCTAACATCTAACCGAAATCTCTCCTCTTTTAGTTTAAAGCCATTCTCTCTTGTCTTATCACTCTCAGGCCATGTAAAACTCGGTTCCCCTCCTGCTTATGAGCTCCTTTCCAGTACTGGAAGGCTGCAATGAGGTCTCCCTGGAGCCTCCTCCAAGTTAGACAAGCCCTGCCGCCTCTTCATTTCTTCATGGCGAGGTGCTGCAACCCTCTGATCATCTTTGTGGTCCTCCTCTGGACCCCGTCCAACAGCCCTGCCTCCCTCCTGCAGCGGGGGCTCCAGGGGCTGGCCTCTTCTCCCAGGTAACAGCGGTAGGAGAAGAGGAAATGGCCTCAAGTAGCCCCAGGGGAGGTTCGCATTGGATATTTGTAGAAATTTCTTCTGTGAAAGAGTCTCCAAGCCTCAGGGACACGGCTCTGAGGGACACGGTGAGTGGGCAGGCAGAGCTGGGTCAATGACAAGGCTCGATGATCTCAGCGGACTGTTTTAAACATAACGATTCTACAATTGTATGATGTGGGAAGGGAGCAGGCTCCGGGGGCCCGGGATGCCCTGAGAAGCACTCCAGCCCCATTTTGAGCTGCCCCGGAGGCGGCCCCGGGCAGGGGGGGGGTGTTGGGGCGCCGCTGCCCATAGCGCTGTTCCCATGTCACCGCGCAGCGGCAGATAAGCAGAACGAGGTGGCGTAGCTCCGGGGAGAGAGCGGGAGCCGAGCCCCGGCACTCGGCCCACACGAGCGCGATGCGCCCGCGCTATGACCGCCGCAGGGCCCCTCCTGCCAAAGCGACCACGCCGCGCTGGGAGGCCGAGAACTACAACTCCCAGGCTCCTCTTCGGCGCCGCCTCCGGAGGTGCGCATGTGCAGTATTGGGACCTCCGCGCGAACTGCGTTTCCCGAAAGGCCGAGCGCGCGGCCTTAGCGGTCTCCCTTCCCTNTGGGTGTTCTGTGTAACGGCCGGGCCGTGGACGCCGCGCCGTCCCCCGCGGCCTGTCAGCTCCCGGGGTCTCCACCCGCCGACGCTTTCGTGCCCGGTGCTGGGAGGGGGTGCCCGGCCCGGTGCCCGCCCGGGGTGGGGGGGCTGACTGCCGTCTGTGCCCGCGTGCCCCGGCGGTTTGGACCGTGCGAGAGGAGGGGCCGGGAAACAGTAACTTCACCGTCTCCGACTTAAAAACGTTTTTCTCACTGTTCAAAGCAGACGAAAGGGAGAGGAAAAGCCCCACCGTTATTTCCTTACTCTTTTTTCTTTGTTTATTTACAAAGTTGCACATGAAGCGATGCGAGGAACGCGTTGTGTAACAACAGCCAGCTGGGCGCTGTGCGAGGTGTGAAATTGGGAAGGGGCACGAGTGAGGGATCCCCTCTGCCTCGCTCGGGTACAACAGTGCAGTGCCTCCTGCTCCCCGGTGTGGGCTCTGGGAGCTGGGGCTGGGCTCCATCCCAGCGCCGGCAGCGTGCTGTGCTCCTTGTCCAGCTTGGGCCTGCTTGGTGGGGGCTCAACAGGTGTAGGCTGCTAGCTGACATGCATCTCTTTTGTTAAACAGTAACTGTGGTGAACTGATGGTTGTTACAGTTTCCTTTTTTCTTTCCACGTAAAGAATTTCTCACAGTGGGCCGTAACTATAGGAAGAGCATACAGGTTTGCTGCTCTACTTGCTGAGCATTTCATCAGGTTCTGATTCCTAAGTTCCTAGTTTTCTCATTTGGGGTTATTTTATTACATTATACTTCTCACCTCTTTTCTCAGTTGTATTTAATATCCTGTTTGGAAATAATGTGAAACTTGATTACTCAAGAGAAGTCAGCGTGTGTTTGTTTACATTTTCAGTTGACTCTCTCTCTGTGTGGGTACGCAGATCCTCTTGGATGTTTTTTTGCCTATAAAATGTATAAACTTAAATGTGCAGTTCTTTCTACAACATTGATGAGAACTGTTTTTTTTTTTTCCCCCGTAAGTTAACACCTTTGTTTTTGTGTGTCCCTTTTGTTTTCCATTTAAATTAAGATGTAGATTTGTAAGCTTGTTTCCCAAGTAACCAAACCTTCTGTGGACTTTCAGTTTCCATGAATGGATCTCTTTTTTACCTGACAGGTTCCACAGTTTAAAATGCTTATCTGTATGGAAGTCACTGTGTTCAGGGCCTCATAATCCTTTTCAGTGTTTGCAGGGAGTTGTTCCTGAGGTTGTAAATGCGTGTCTGTTAAAGTAGGTCCTACCTTTGAGTAGGTCCTGCATGTTTTGCTCATACCAGTTCTACTGAATCTGTATGTGAAGTTTTGACAGCAGTAGTGTCAGGAAAAATGAAGTGTTCCTACCACTATCTTGTTAGATATTGTAACTGAAATCTGTTGTAGGCCATGATTTTCAAAACTTATTTAAAAAGAAAAGAGTAATGGATTTGAATCCATGATGAGAGAGATGCTCCCTGTTCTGCTAGTTGCTGGAGAGCAGCGTAAGGTTGCACGTGTTCACCAGCCTCTCTGAGGGAGGTCCCTGCAGGCCTTCCCATCCAGCAGGGCAGGGTTATTTGTGACATTTGCAGTTCAGCTCATCCTATTTCTCGTCTCGGCCTCTTCACTGTGATTAAAGGTGGAATATGTGGGGGGGGAAAAAAAAGTAGCAAGCACAGTGGGAACTGCTTTTATTCTTGTGTTTGAAAAGGCTGCCGTAACTTTCCATCCTGTTTATTTTGCTGTTACAGTGTGAATACATGGGAACTGCAACAGTAGGTGCTGCCGGTGTTAGATATTTTGTTTCAGTTCCTTTGAATGCCTTTGGGAGGCACATCCAAGGCTGTGTGCCTGTTAAGAAGGTGGCATCCTCATGTTTTCACTTTGTTGCAGGGGTATTGTATGAGCGTTAGTTCTGGAGACCCCTGATGTGCTTTAGGGGAGGTAATCTTAGGGCGCTCTGTGCTTTGGTTATGGTATGAAGTGAGCACTTCTGTGGTCTTCCTGCCTGGGACTTCGTTGACCTCTTGCTGGTATTGCTGTAGCAGTGTTTCTCATTTTCTAGCTGGAATAATTAAATATTGGTTAGTGGAAATAAACTGTCCTGCAGGAGAGCCTACGTAGGCCTTGCACAAGCTCTGGGGTCGTGGGGCTTTTTTATTTTTTTGAGTGTGTCCTTTGGGCATGAAACAAAGGTGTGGATGTTGCAAATGATTGAATGCAGTTGCCATTACAGCACTTACATTTGGAGGCTCAAAGTAGATTTTTATACCCATACAAATGTTGTTTTTTGATGCTACTTGAAGAGCTGAGAAATGCTGTGGCAAGTGGTGCTGAGTTAATGGAAAAAGGCATGGACCTTTGTGAGTTGGGAACAACTTTCCTTTTCAGAGGTGTTTTGTTGTGTGTGTATAATCTTGGGATGCTTTGTTGTTTGCATTAAGTTGGTGCTTTTTCCAAAGCCACAAGTTCTGTGATAAATGAACAGTAAAAATGCTGTAGATAAAATCATAATTACCTCTCACATAGAGAACATCTGCTTATGCTATGCTTAGGCTTTTGATTTTTTTTGTTAGCATGCTCTGCTTGTACGTACTGCTTATCAAAGTGGAGTTCTTTTGACCAGCATCTCGCTGTTGCAGGTGCATTTTTCCATGGTCTCTGGGTAGCTGCAGCTCCTGTCCATTTTGGCTGGGTGACATCTGCTTGCTGCCCTCTGAGGAAGTGACTGGTCACTGGCATTCCTGCAGATGGGCCGATGGGGAGCTAAGGCTGCAGGATTGCTGATCCACTCTCTGAGCAGGGAAAGGCTGTCAGTGAGTCAGGAGTAGCCAGCACTCGGTTATGCATGAGGACTTGTTCTTTCAGAATGAGCCTGGGCTGCAGATGCTTATGTAAATATAGGTAAAACTGTGGCTGTCTTAATGCTCTCTCCTTTAACTGATTTCTGAACTGATGTTACAGGGGTTTGTGTGTGCAGAACTGCCTTAAATGTGATATATTTGCCTTTAACGTGCTTTTAGGAGGCTCTTACTCTGGGTTGTTTATGACAAATGGGTATTTAATCTTGCAACAGATGGATATTGGTTGTGTTATGGCTAATGAAATGCTGTAGATGCTTTAGTGCATGGCATTGTTTTGAGACAGATTGTGTTCTAGTTTGATCTGTTAATATTTCTAGTAGGTTTTTATCACACTGACAAAAATTGACACCTGGAAATTCAGGGTCTTAAGCAGAACCCGGAGTGAGAGTGCCCTCTGTGAAATGTTCCTGTGACAAGTCACTCAGTGCTGTAGGGAGCCTGCTTTAGAGGATGGAGAGTTAAGTCATCTGTCAGTTGTTATATAGCAACTGAAAACTGATACAGCTGAGCCAGCACTCCAGTGCTCCATCCTGTGCATGCTCTTCCTTCTTCGTGGAGCTGCTGCCTGTTGCAGTATGTGACCTGCTCCACTCACTGGCAGCAGCCGCTCTCTGTCATCTGCCTCCTCAGCAGCACTAAGCAGGGTGATGCTTGGTTCTTTCTCTGCATCTGGGGGTGTTAAACTGGAATAATGATGCTGGTGGTAATCTTGCTGCCCTGGCTTTATTGTTTCGTGAGCAGGTCTTGAGTGGTGGCAGAGGGCTAACTCAGGTCTGCATGGAACTGAGGGAGCGTTCTGAACAGCTTTGGTGCTGAGCGCGTGTGGTTAGGTGTGCCTGCTTCCCCCTGTGCTCAGGGCTGTTGTGTACCAGTTAAGACTTGTGTTCTATGTATGCGTGCATTCCTTTATCCTTCAGGCGAAGGACCAAGCGAATACTTCAGTTGCTGAAGTGAAGTGCAGCAGTATTTTGGCCCTTACTCTTCTCTTCCTTGCTTCTTGTTGCTGAATATGTATTCGTTTCTTCCAAGTGGATTTTAATCTTTGATTTGGATTGCTCCAGTGAATGTTGTCAAACTGTATGGGATGCCTTGCTTACCTTCCTGCTTTGTATTTATTTATTTTTGTGTGCTTCTTACCTTTGCCTTAGGCTAAGCCATGACTTCAGGATCTGGGCATGTGGACTCCAAGGCTGAGCTCACTACCTTGCTTGAGCAATGGGAGAAAGAACATGGCAGTGGGCAAGACATGGTTCCCATTCTCACCAGGTGAGTTCTACGAAATAAATTCCTAAATCAAAATATCAGAAGTTACTTGAGAGCAATTTTTGCTGTGCTTCTGGTGGAAGGTTTTCACATAACTCATTAACAGTTGGTAATTAAATTTTCTTCAGCCTGAAATTTGAACTGTGAGCATAATATTTAAACACATTCAAGTTTGGTAAACATTTTATATTGCAAAGATCTTATACAGCCTTGCCTCTAAAACATGAATTTAATACTCTGAAATAGTAGAAGCTGATGGAATCATTAAACAGGTGAAATAACTTTGGTTTGTTCTCGTGAAACGTGTAAAGTGTTGATCAAAACAGAAAACTGTGAGAATGTGGCTCCATGAGGGCGGTGGTGTGGGGTTTGTGATTGCTCTGATGTTGGTTGGTTTGTGTGAGGGTAAGAGAGACTCATTGGATGGAGTGAGCCTTATGAGAACATTTTACTGCAACTCATACAACATGCTTAAAGGGAAGTTTTAGGAGTTTAGTTCTGTTTAACTAGGTGTTTATAAGCTGTCATTTTATTGTATGCATGAGGGAAATACTCCTTGGAATGTTTAGTCTAGAAGTGTATGTCCTAGTAACACCATTCATTATAGGAAACCCTTTACTACAAGAGGAGCATTCAAACTGTCAATTGTATTTGTGGTTTCCCAAGCCAGACCTTGTGTAATCTCACAATAAGAGAGTCACAGAAATTCCACACAGTTCTTCCTCACATCTCTGCTGTCAACTCTGTAGTCTGCCTGCTGTGTACCCAAAGGGCTTACTGTGCTTACTGGTGTGTTAAGGGCAGCCCAGGTTTCTGCACTGTGCTGCTCTGCATTGTTAGGTCAGGCACCTTAGTGCACAAATCCTGAGCTGGCACTGAAGAGAAATAACAGAAATGTGATCAATGGTTCTGTGTCTATGGGTGGAGGCTGGTCACAGGTGGTGTCCCCAAAGGGTCAGCCTCAGGTCCTGTGCTCTTCAACATTGCCATCAGTGACAAAGATGCTGGAATCAAGAGCACCCTCAGCACAATTGTGGACAGCACCAAGCTGAGTGATGCAGTCAATGCATCGGGGGGAAGGGAAGCCGTCCAGAGGGACCTGGACAGGCTGGGGAAGTGAGCCTGTGTGAACTTAACGATGTTGAACGAGGTCAAGTGCAAGGTGTTACACCTGGGCTGGGGCAATCCCAGGTGTTTATACAGACCCAGGGAAGAACTACTGGAGAGCAGTCCTGCAGAGAAGGACTTGGGGGTCCTGGTGGATATGAAGCTGGACATGAAGCAGCAGCGCGCACCTGAAGCCCGGACGGTCATCTGTATCCTGGGCTGCATTAAAAAAGGGGTGGCCAGCAGGGAGAGGGAGGTGATTGTCCACCTCTACTCAGCTCTTGTGAGGCCCCATCTGCAGTACTGTGTCCAGGCCTGGGGCATGCAGCACAGGAAAGACACAGAGCTCTGGGAACAGGTCCAGAGGAGGGGCACTAAGATAATCAGAGGACTGGAGCACCTCTCCTTTGAGGAAAGGTTGAAGGAACTGGGCTTGTTTCTCTTGAAGAAGGTTCTGGGGAGACCTCATTGTGGCCTTCCAGTACTTGAAGGAAGAGTGTAAACAGGAGGGGAAATGTCTGTTTATGTGCGTTGATAGTGACAGGACAGGAAGGAATGGTTTTAAACTAAGCCAGGGGAGATTCAGGTTAGATGATAGGTGGAAGTTTTTCACTCAGAGAGTGGTGATGCACTGGAACAGGCTGCCCAGAGAGGTTGTGGACACCCTATCCCCGGAGACGTTCAAGGCAAGGCTGGATGTGGCTCTGGGCAGCTTGCTCTAGCGGCTGGTGACCCTGCACATGGCAGGGGGGTTGAAACAAGATGATATTTGAGGTGCCTTTCAGCTCGGGCTATGATTCTGTGGAATCTGCTGGACCTTCTTTATGGAGATCCATGTTACACCTTACCTTGCAGGCACAACTTCTTGCTTTTTGTACTGCTCCTTAAAAATAACAGCACAGAAGAGAGAGGTGAGCAATGAAAAGCCAAAACTAAACATTTAAAAATGTGTTGGTCTCTTGAAAATCCTGCACCATATTTTGGTGTATCTTTGTGTGTTGTCTGGTTTGTGTCTCGACAGAAACATATGTTCCACTCCAGGATTTTTGTCACAAGCACGGACACCAGGAATTTGATACACTCTAAGAAATGTAAATTCAACATGCATTTTCTTGCACTGAGAGCTGTTTGGGACTCCTTGAGTACCCTGCGTTATTTATGCCTAAGCAAATCTGATAATTCTCCTTAGGTTCTCTAAGGTTTCTGTACAGCAAGCAGAGAGATGATGGATGGTAAGAGCTTGGGTATTTTGGCTGTGGTGGAGGTAAAAGGGTCTACTTAAGGTAGACAGCAAGATCTACCCTTGGCTCTAGCAGAAGCTGCATTTACAGTGCTTCAGGGAGAAATAGAGAGCTGTATGTCTGTTTGGAATACCAGGTTTTAGATAGGTTAAAAAGACTTTGCTGGAAGATGTGCTAGGAATCCTCCCCAACTGGAGCTTGTGGTGTCTGGAGACAGGCATGCTCTTGTGTATTGATTTATGCTTACAACAGAGGAAGCTGTGGTCATGCTTGTTGGTGAGTGATGTTTTTTTACTTCCTTCTGCCTTCTGAGTTACTTGGAAGAAAACTTCCCTGTGTGCATGGGTGCCTGTTAAAATGTGACTGTGAGGCAGCAGAGGTGAGGGTGCAGTAGTGAGTGTTGAGACAATAGCTGGAGCACTGTGTTGTGGCCTCAGCTCCACAGACCAAATATGGGATTTGGTGTGTTGCAGCGTGGTATTGTAGAGCATCCTGTCTGTAGTCTGTTGTAAAGGTCATTCTTTATGTTATGCCTTTTGCATCAGTGGTAGTGTTGCAACTTGAGTGTGCACCACAACCCCTTCTTTGCCTTCTAAGTGAGCTAGGTTTCTGGCAAGTGAAAGTGAGAATATGAGCAGGTTTCAAAAGTGATCTGCAAAGACAGTTGTAAACAGTTTGGGGGGGGGAAGAAAGAGTCCAAATGGGGGGGAAGAACACCTATCCCTCATGTACAATCTAGGTCTTGCTTGCAAACTCAAGTGGGTGGGAAATCAGCTTACTATCGAGTGAATAAGGGAAATGTTGAAACCTGCATAAAAGCTCAGTGTTTCTGTGGTTTTTGTTTGTTTTGTTTTTGCTTGTGTTGGTAAAGCCTTTTGTGTCGTGTGCCTACGTTAAGAGGTGGGAATGAGCTTTGGTCATTTGTCAGTTTTTGGTTGAAATGATAGGAGAGTGGGTTAAGCTATAGATTTATCCAAGGCACTTCATGGTTGTTCTTTGTATGCTTTCAGTCAAATCAATATTTAAAATATTTTATTTATACTTTTGTTGTTGTTTTCTTTTCAAAGCCAATTTTAAAGAGACGATGCTTTTTATTATTATTATTATTATTTTGGTCGAAAGATTGTTCCTAATTGTCCCAAAATAAAATAAACACAACCACCCAAATCCTATAATCAGTGATTCGTGTGCCTGTTTCATCTAGGCTGTGATAATGTTGTCGTTCCTGGCACCACTCAGCAGCTTCAGCTGGCGTACTACTGTTTGGCTGCCTCCCTAAACAGGATGGACTGATGAGAATCTCAGCTCGCTTTCCTTGCTGCTTGTCAGTCCTTCCTGGCACACACTTGGTATGCCACTGATTATCACCTAAAAAGACCTAGCAGATCTAGGGTTCAGGTTCTCAACTCCCCATTTATCCCGGTTCTGTCAGCTGGTGCCTTGCAAACTATTAGTTCCCATGGGAAAACGAGGAGCTGGCAGTGGATGTTTAAGTAGTTAGTCTTTGCCAGGAATCCAGAAGAGCTTGAGCTGTGCCACCTGTTAGCAAGGGATGCAATTTGCATCTCTTCACATTCAGGCTTACCAGAAGGAAATACTAAAACCCTACAGGGTAAACTGTTTGATATGACGATTCTCTTTCAGCAGAGGTGAGCAGGGAAGTACTTTACTTGTTCCCAATAAGCTAATTTTGTGTTCATACAATCTGGGCAGGCTTTATGATGTCATCTTCTGTCCCACTGGCTAGTCAGTGTAGTTTGCAGAGGCAGGTTTAAGTTAGTTTTTTTGCTTGTGTTTGACCTTGGCAACACCGGGTATTTTCTGGAATGTAGGGGTAGTGGAGCAGAAGTCAGTGACATTCTGTAAGGGAAATGTTTCCAGGGGTTGCTGCAGCCTTCTAGCAGTTCTCCCTCCTTTCTAATGAACTTTACATGCTTCCCTAGCCTGGAGATATTAAGAACTTGATTCAAAATGCTGCGCTGCCTGTAGATTCTGCGCTGTACTTCAGACCTCAGCAGGGGGAGGGGATCAGGTTGTATACCAAGGAAATGGGATTAATCTGCTCATGTTTTTTGAATGCTGCTCTTTATTTCCCCTCAAATTTCATATATTTCTGCTGTACCACTTCTTGGAGAAAGGTAGTAGATTACTGTGGGATTATTTATTGCTTGACCATGTGGTACTACTACGCTTCTTGATTTTCCTTAATAAGTAATAAAATAATAATGAATTCTATTATTCCCCTGCTATTTGTAATATTGTGGCAACGTATGCTGTTAGGTACTTCATATATTCAGTATGTATTTTTTATATATATATGTAATTAGTGTATTATTCCCTTATTGTTTGTTCCAAGTGAATTATTATGCAGGACTTCTTGTGTCTGCTGAAACTACTTTGTAGCTTAGAGAGAAGGCATAACTTCAGAACAACTTCTGTTACTTTTCTGATTAAAAGGATCATTTAATGTATTTTGAAGGTCTCTGAACAGGGAGCTTGCTGAGTTTCTCCTTGTACTATCCTTTGCTCCAGCCGACATGCTAAAAAGATGAGCTTGGAGCTGAAGGAATGAGCTAAATAGAGATTATAAGGTACATTATTTAATAAACTTATTGATTTTCAATAGTGATATAAATAACAGCAAAAAAAAAAAAAAAAAACAAAAATAATTAATAAAAAGTAAATAACAAAAAATAGCATTGATAGTCTGTGAAGAGACATCTGCCAAAACTGAATAGGAAAGTGGGCAGAGTCATTTATTTAGTGCTTACCCCAGCCCAGAAGAGGGACTGTAATGGTGATGGGTACTATCTAAATTCTTATTTCTTGTAATTCTCTACAATAGATGTTGTAGACATCACCAGGACTCTACCATGAGTAAATGAACAGTACTGACTCCTTCAGAGCATCATGCTTGCATGTCACTGGGATGCTGATAAGGTCTCAGCATGTTTTGGAGGGCTGGTGTGGAATGAGATTCCAGAGGCAATGTTTTTTATTCACCCTTCTGAAGGGTGGACAGTCTGAAATCCCCAGGTAGTGCTGAATGCCATTCAAATGAAGGCTGATAAGCTGTTTGCTAGCACTTTGACAAAAAGACCAACGTGAGGAGCTGAGTACTGGGGTAGCACATAGTGGTTTGTGCTTATTTTTATGTCGTCCTTTCTGTAGGATATCTGAGTTGATTGAGAAGGAGACTGAAGAATACCGCAAAGGGGATCCAGACCCTTTTGATGACCGACACCCAGGTAAGACATTCTGAATGGTTTTGACAGCCCTGCATCAGCTGATATTTGATGGCTCATATTTAAAAGTAAGCAAAATCTAGCATGAATCTGTCCACCACCCATCGGGTTCTGGTGCAACTACTATACGTTTTAAGTAAGTAATCACAACTAGAGGAAACACGAACTTGATCTATAATTCATATGACTAGTACAGTTCTGTTTCTGAGAAAGGTACAGCTAACTACATTATTCCACAGTCAGTCTGAAGTTAGTAATTTAGTATTGCTCTTGAAGTGTTGAGGTACATAGATAAGTCTCTTCCTGTTTCTTATATAGGTCGAGCAGACCCTGAGTGTATGCTTGGTCACCTACTGCGGATACTTTTCAAGAACGATGATTTCATGAATGCGGTAGGTTTGCCCCAGGGACTGTACCTGTCAGGTTTTCTTGACACTTTGATATTTTTGTACACTCTGTGTTATAGACCTCAGTACTTCTGCTTGTTTGATATTAATTTTACTGGTGGTGGGACTATTTCTTCCGTAACAGCTGCTTTTTAAGTGTGTTTACTTGTG
>VXAB01010848.1:0-12380 GCA_013399175.1 Odontophorus gujanensis | reverse complement strand
AATTTCTGAAATTGCATCTTAAATGAGAAAGTGCACAAGATGTGTGAGCAAGGAAAGGAAATGTATAAAATTAGGAAACAGAATGATTGAGCTGTTTTAAAATGTTTTACATCATCTAACCTCTATATCCTTGTTCATTGATCTACGCTTGTACGTAGCATCTACGTTCTGAGTAAAATGTGTTCAGATTTTCAGGCATCTGCAATGAGGATGAGAAATACATCCTTTAAGTCACTGGACAGAATTAACATCACTGGATGCAATATTCTCTCTTACTGTTTCTTGATTTCTTCATGTAGGTGAACTTTTATGAGCTAATTACTAATGGGTAACCTTTGTTGTTCTATCTTGCAGGCTTTGCTGTAGCCCAGTGTATAAATCAGCACCATCCATCCCCACTCTCATCACCGTCACCATTCAGTGGCAGTGGGAGTACAGGGCGCTGTGATTCAATGGCTGCCAGCTCAACTTCCACTCCTTCTGTTGCACGGAACCCATCAGGTATTAAATCACTATTTTCAGCCTAGGAACCAAGGGTTGTGGAGAATTCTAGTTGTTTCTGTAAAATTGACTTCTGATGTTATTGAGTTAAACACAGGGTAGAGATTTATGGTAATTAGATCACTTGATCATTTACCTAAACTAGTTAAAGTAGACTGTAGTGCAAATTTTATTGATGCATTCAGATTTTTGTACTGGATAAGGATTTACATCTTTCAGTGATAATCTTAAGTACTGGTGAAATGATATCCTGCTTGTCTGTTTCCTAGCATGTACAATTTGAAATGTTTTGGTTTTTCTGTCATTGTTTAAACAGAACTTTTGTTCTGCATAAATTCAGAGCGACATTTTTTTACCCTAGTGGGTAAGTATCTCCAGAGAAGCATTTTTTTTTCAAAATGGGCTTTTGTATGTCTATCTGATTCTTCTGTTAATTTTTAACAAGAGGCCAAATATGAAACACTTTTAAGTAGTTGTAGTTATTTAAGATACTATATAACACTCTTGGCTGAACATCACATCTGAGGAGATTATTTCATTGGTGCTGAAGAAGTCATGTAAATTGACTGATAACATAATTTGCACGAATGTAGCTAGCATGTGTTCGAGTTGGTCAGTATGTTCAGTGAGATTGTTTATACTGGGACCTCTTGTTGCCTTAGAATGCCTTCGTTCCTCTCTTTTTTGTGTGTGTAGTGTATATGAAGAATCCTATAATGGTGTTTGTTTTGAAAACAAATGGCACGTGAGGTAGAGAACCTCCATCTGAATGCTAAACAAGAAGTAAATTCTGAAGAATGCCAATTGGAATACTTTTACTTTAGAACTAACCCTACTCTAACTTTCTTTGAATATAAAAAAATAAATAAAAAATAGAAGTGACTTGATTCACAAGACCTTTTCAAACAGCCCTTTCCTCTTGACAGTCTGAAATGTCAAGAGGTTCTGGTTCCCTCAACTGAGACACACTCTTTTGCCTTCGTTTAAAAGTTTTATAAAAATAAAAGTAAACTTTTTTGCAGTCTTGTAGGAAATAATACAAACCATGTTAGGCATTTGGTGTTTTATACATTGTGAAATACTTCAGTTTCACCGAATGCTTTCAGGAAATCAGTGTACATTATTTGTCCAAAGTGGCTATCCTTGCAAGAAGTGCCACTGGAGAAGGGTTAGGAAAAACTGCTTATCAAGTTAATGAGTAGTCTGTAAAGCATTCTAGAATCCAGACACTATATTAAAAAGCATTTATTACTGTGATAAGCTAACACACAATCATGATATTTCTGCAATATGCGCAACTCCAGAATAAAATGGGAGTCTCTTGCAATCTATTTGAAAACATTGGAAGGATCTTAATTTATTTTCTCTGCTAGCAAGTGATTGCTGTTATCTGGTCTTTGGAGGGCCTGGATAAGTATGTAAAGATCACACAGAGAAGCATTGTAATTTGGCAGAAGTCTCAATATAGATCAACATTAAAGACAGAAAGTGTTTCGCTGCACAATTCTCCCTAGCTGTGTGAAAAGTCTGAGCTATTATGTCCTTTATTGTATTTGAATCCTTTGTGATCCAGAATTGAAAAGGCATCCGTGATTTTTAGTAACTAGTAGATAACTGGTAAAGGAAATGAAAATTTAGAAAATCTAAATTCTTGCTGTTGCATTAAGCAGCGTGTTCATTCAGAGAAGTGTCAACTAAGACTGTGCTCCATAGTTCAGACAGAGGTCTTTCAAGTGCTTTCAAGACTTCTGTGAAAAGCTGAGTAGATCTAGAGGATGTAATTCCTCATCTAGGAAAGGAGTATCTCGTTATAGAATAGAATATAGTTATAAAAGTAAAATGTCCTTAATAGACTGTCAGTTGTATATCAAAAGTGTTTATTTTTGCTGCATTTTGAAAAGTGTGATAACAGGATGCAGTTCTAAACTAAATAATAATCAAAGTTTGGAAATGCCTGATTTCCACCTGCACTTTACCAGTTCAGCTGCCAACTTCTTACGACCTCTACACTGTGGCTTCGATGTAGCCTGTTCGAAATGCTGTGACATTCAGGAAAGCAGTGTTTGGGTGTGGGATGGTGGGTTTTTTGTTGGTTTTGGTGTGGGGTGTTTTGTGTTGGGGGTTTGTTTGTTTGTTTGCTTTTTTTGCATAGGATCTAGGGACAGTGATAGATGCTTTAGGAAACCTAGTTGTAATGATACTGTTCTGTGCCGTATCACTATGGGATTGTAACCCTTAGCGAGGTCCGTGAAAATTAATGTGAGAATTTGCTTCAGCTGCTTCAGTACCAAGTCATCAACTTGCAGTGGTGTACTCCAGGGATGAACTCTGAGCAAAGCTCCTGGATTTTGTTCTGCTAACTCTACTCAGAGGGCCGTAACAAAGATAGTGACTTTCTGTACACAAGTAGTTAATTCAGAGCAATGGGCCAATGAACAGTTGATGCTGAGACCCACATATCAATTCTGCATGAGAGTTAGTGTTTTTGCTTCAGGTCTTCAAGGAGGAAGTAGCTAATTAGCAAGCAGTTACCAAGATCTGCTTTATGCTCTACGGTAGCACTTGAATGCTGCCACAGTCTGTCAGTCACATTACAGTCCCTTTCTCATTACCCATTCCATTCAAAATGCACGTGAAGATGTGTTCTTTCTCTGCTCCCATGTTTCTTCTATCAGTGAATTGGGTTGCTGACTGTGAAGAACACACAAGGTTGCTCAGGAGCTTCAGCCAAGAAGGCCAACCAACCAACCAAAAAAAAAAAGGGAAGTGAATGCATGGATTTCAAGGAAACCACCTCAGCTATCTTCCTTAAGAACAACATCTTAAACCACAGCAACTGCTTCTGCTGTAGACTTGAGGTCATGCTGTCCCAAGATTGTTTATTGACAGATTTAAGATGTTAAAAGTTTGGTCCTTGTAATCTACACAGGGAATAAGATTTACAGCATAATATACTGGCTTTTACATAAAGCAGTGATAGATGAGAACAAAATAAAGACGAGTTGCATATGTGTTAGTTGAGAAAAACAAATGTTACAAGATAGTGTATATTAACAGGTAAGCAGGGTTTTTTTTGAAAATATATCACAGAAGATTGTGTGGTTTTGTTTGTTCTGTAAAAATATATTTTCTTTGATCCCTCCTGCATCAAACAGCATCGTACTGTCTTAATGTGAGAGGGAAGGTTAACTGAACTTACACAGAATCGTTTGATTTAGTACATTTCAGTTACCATGAGAGAGCAATATTTACATTTACGACTTTGTCGCATGTAAAAGAAGCTTTTATAATTGCTGAGTTCACCATTTATTGTCACAATATTCTGTGGCATAGGTTTTGTTTGTTTTTTTTAAAGTCTAGCAGCTCCTGCATTTACAGTATCTGGAAATTAAGGTTTGCCCTTTGCAAATTCTCTGTACCTTAAAACTGAAAAAGCAGAGTCCATCTCTTAAAGAAAGGAGAGCCCATGACAAGACAGAAAAGGTACAACTGGGTTCTGCAAATGCTCTATGGGGTTAGGTGTTATTCTTCATGTTTACAGTCTTTTTAAAATGAGCATGTCCATTGGAAGTGCTACTGTGCCTATGGTAAAAATGTTCTCTTGCTAGGCAAATTTTTATCATTAAATTTCTGAGCTTAGAATACAGTCTCAGCTGCATCTGCTGGAACCATGGATTTCTATAAAGTGCTTATTTTTATATGAGCCAAGGATTAAGATAAAGAAGCTTTTACTGTAAGTTAACAGTCTTCTAGAGTTACAGATATGTAATGTCATCAGTGTTGTATTTTATCACTTTTAAATTTGCTTAAAGCTTTAAAATTTAGTTGGCCTCATCACTTATGAAAATGTTTACATTGGAGGAATGGTTATTGAGGACTCCAGAAGGCATTGATCTTCTGTGCCACTTAAGTATTATTTCATATGCCTGGCAGATATTAATGGTAAATGGTCTAAAAAAGTATGAAAATCTGTCCCTTGTTGTAGAGAATAAGTTGGATACCAGTCTGTAAAATAAAACTTAGATATTGCAAAACTAGAGGATGCTTGATCGAGGATGGAGAGCCTGTGAGAGCAGTGCCTGCTGCCTTACTGAAACCCTTCGTCTATTTCCTCTATGCTCAGTAATGTGAACGTGGTAAGATCCGTTCTCCAGTGCTAGTAATTTTGTAACTAGGTGAGGAACTACTTTGTTTCTTGAAAGTTTCTTACTCAGAAACTTACATGCACCAAGCATCATCATCTGAACTGGTGCTATCTTTTGAAGTGCTGTATTTGCCTTTATTTCAATCCAGGTGTAATACTTCAGCTTCATGTCTTAGAGCAGTAGCACTGGGTGGTCTGAAGTACTGTCATCTGCTCAGTAGAGCATCTCATATAATTTATTGCCAGTGGGAATCCAAATAATGCTATATTACTAGAATTTGTAATAGATAGCTTTTCTCAAGGTTTTTGTAGCATGTAAATAGTTTGCGATACAAAAGCCTACCAGTCCTGCCTCCGTGTAATGCTGTCAGACCACAGGTAGTCCAAACTGTATTATGTACATTTCCAGATAGGTAAGCGAACAATAACTCATTTATTTCTAAAGAACGAATACTTCCAGCTGCAGAAGTATTTCCCAAACTTAAAACAACTCATTGAGGTCTCAAATTGTTTTGGAGATACCAGCAGTTATGGATGTGTCCTTGTCACTTTTCTTCTTGTTGCTGCTCTAACATTTATCCTTTGTCTTCCTTCCAGTTTCCCTTCCTTGTTTCACTGTTACAGCCTTGGTATGATCTATCGCTGTGTTTTCCTCTAGTAAGGTCTGGCAGGAAAGGACGACGGCGGGTGTTTAGTCTGTCGGAGGCTGACAGTCATGGTGGACACTGGGTTTAGGTCTTCAAGCAGCAACTGCAACCGAAACTCGCACAATATCCATTCAGGCAGGTTCTTCCATAAGATTTCAAAAGCCCATTAAGTTAACAGAGTATACTTGGTTTCCATGCTTGCAGTAGTGACAGTGAGGTAGGAAATGAAAGAAAGCATCATAAATATTTGACAATACTGATTTGGGGGAGAATTGTGCAGCTACTTCTGAAAGTCTTACCTATACTTTCTCCCATATTTCATGACTGTCTTGCCAAAGACTGAAATACTGCAACATCAGAATGATCTATCAAGCTTCCAGCTTCAAATCAGCCATGTCTTCATTTGCACAGGGGCAACCATTTAGCAAGCACAGGGTCCAGAGTGGATAGTAATGCAGGTATTTGCTAGCAGCAAGGAATCTATTTATAAATTCAGGCAAAACAGAGACACATTCAATATAAGATTGTCCTCAGAATGTGATGCTTGCTTTTTCCTATCATCAAACTCAGGCAGATGGATTTGTAGACTGCTTGTCTGCCGGAAGGGTTGGGGAAGGGAAGTGTAAACAAAGAAGGATGGAAGTAGGCTTTGGACTAGTTCTCAAATCTGTAACCTTTGTCGAGTCTAATTAATTTCTTTTTTCACCACTGCAGCATAAAAATATTTTACTCTTAATATTATAAAAATACCATTTTTCATTTATTAAACTTATTTTGTGTCTTTTTACTTAATGCACTATTATTTACATTTTTGTTTTCCTTTTATGGTATATTACTGTACAGCTCAAGATGCTTTTCTGTAGATTATATATTCATTCTTTTTTTATCTGTTCTTTCCTATCTTTTTTTTCCCCTAATAACCATTGTAACAGAAGATGATATAGCAGAAGTGGGATGTTTTGTTTCTGTAATGAAATGATAACCTTGGTAGCATTATAGGAGTGCTGAAAAAACTCTAAGGTTGCTGAACCCACCACAGGCACAGACAGCTGGTGATATCCAGTATCTTCAAAATTGCACCATGGTTTCTGATCTTTCCAGATCTGACACTTTTTTGTCAGAACATTCCTGCTTAAATGCATGTGAGCTGGGGAGAGACAAATAGGCATTTTTTTCCATATTGGATGCTAACTTTATCACATTTAAGAGTATGTTTTAATGACCAGATTTTATTCAGGTAAAAATTATTTTTGCTCTTTCTGTCCAAAAGTCAAATGTGAACTGGAACCAAATGTTAGGAGTTTGAGTTTTTTTGAAAGCTATCTAGTGCAGTGTAAACATAAGTTACAGGTAGAGAGTAGGGAACTGCTAGCAGAGCAGGTGCCTTGAGACTCCTGAATCAATGGCTTGCTAACTTGCTAGTATTTAAAGACAGACATTTCTATAATAATCTGTTCATAATTTTTTTTTCCTGTTAGAGTACATCTTTTTTTTCCAATCGCTTAACCCAATTTCAGAGACAAACAGTTCAAATCATACATAAATGCTTGGGGATTTATTTGGATCCTTTGCTGAATTGTACCAATTTAAAAATGGCTCTGAAATTATGAGCTTCCAAGGATGTCTTGTAATTATTGACCTGAAGTGATGTATTCTGTTAGCTGGGATGTGTTACATGTGAAAACTTTCTGCATCAAGACAGAACTCTGTTCGTTCCAATTGCAGTACCTCTTTATATTCCAAATTTTCATTCCAAGATGCTGGATCTCTCTGTACCACTTAGTACTTCATCAGCACTCTGGTCTTTTCTATCACTGCATCGAAAACATTTGGGAGATCATAATAATGATGAATGCAAATAGCATAAGCTTGCTGTATACCTGAAGCCACAGTGGATCTGTGAGAGCCCAGTCCTGAAGGTGCAAGTGCCAGTCTGGCAGACGGTCATCTCTAGCTGTTACAACTGTGACTGCAGGGTCTGTTTTTCAGTTCAGAATCAGTCTAGAAGGGATAATAAGTTGCAAAATAGGACTGAGAGCTGTTGGCCTTTCCCAGAATGTTAAAACTTTTTTTTTTTTTCCCATCTCATTCTGCACTGATATTTGCTCTCTGTCCCTCAGAGGTCTAAGTGCTGGTCGCTCTCTGGGCATTTTGACAGGGATGCTCTCTCTGCTACCCTACAGTGCAGTGACAGGAGTGAAATTCTGACAGCGACTAATGGAAGACTGAAAGTAGACAAGAGAGACTTGCTGCTATCAATAATAAATAAAACCCTTCCCAAAATGCACAGATGAGCTCTGCTTTTGTCTTTTCTCTTAATAAGATAACTACACACCGAGTTTGTTCTGCTTATGTTTCCCAATACCTTCTCTGTCTTTTTTTCTGAATGCATTGATGGACAACCAAATAGAAAATACGGTGGCTTTTGACTCCTGATAATTGTTTCATGGTGTCTTTCCTAAATGCTTTTTCTTATATTAAGAAGTGAGTCCCTTTAGCAGTCATTTAGATCTGATGTGGAAGGATTAGGGACAGTGTAGTGTAATGAAATGTCAGGTTTACAGTGAATTAAAGTTATAAGAAAATCTGATATTTTGTTGTGAGAGAGAGACAAAATGTTTAAGACATGAATTCCAGAACCAGAAGTGAAATAGCAGAAGCACAATAGAAATGTGCTATGTTATACTATTCCTGACCAGAATACCATTGACTGATAATATTTTATTTGCCATAATTTCTCAGGCTTCTTGACTCTCAAATTTTGGTGAATTCTTACTATTAAAAAAAAAAAAAAAGTCTTGGCAAAGTGTTTAATGTTGTTTTTTTTTTTTAAAAAAACACTGCAAAGAGACTCCATATTTTTTGAAATATTTAGGTGTTAGCATTTATTTTGGAAATCAGAGGAATGAAGCTTTTTTTTTTTTTTAAAAAAAAAAACAACATTAAACACTTTCCCAAGACTTTTTTTTTTTTTTAAGTTCTTAGTGGTTCATTTTCCATGCAAGCCTTGCATCACTTCTGTAATTAATCATCAAAGTTGTGACTGAAGCTTCATGACATGTAAGAATAATCTGCAGAGTTACTTTGGATCTGTCCTTATTCTTAAGAATAGCTAGTAATGGTGTTTATGTTTCCAAGACTGTTCTTTTAAATCTAAATTTTGTTTTCCTTAAAGCAAGAAGCTTTAGCTACAGATTCAGGAAAAGTAAAATTGAATGATTTTCAAAGTGAGAATACACCTTTGTTTGGGGAAATGTAAAATAATAATAACCAACAAAATTGTCTTACTGCTTTCTCACTGATACCTTACTGATACTCATTCCATTCTAAGTTTTGTTTTTCTTCGTTGATGTAGTTTTTTGTTTGTATTTTTTTCTCCCTTATGTTCACATTTTCTGTTTTATTTTTACAGAAATAATTGGAATCATATTGAAACTGAAATATTTTAAGGTTACTATGTATTAAAACCAGAATTTAATTCTTAGCCTCTGTACTCACACTACATTGCCCTGCAGCCTTTTCTGCAGATGCCTGTACACTTGAACACATGCTGTTTTTTAACAGAAACTCTAAATGGTCTGTCTTGAAGCTGGATACCTGTTACTTTAATGGCATCTATTACTCTAGTCTGAAAATAAAATAAATAAATCTGTGGCCATACTTGCTCATACAAGGCTGTACCCCCTGATCTGGTACATTTGCTATCTGTCTCAGCCAAATGAACAGTTTACCTTGCCAGTTAATAGGATTTTAAGAGAAAAAAGGACAAGACAAGGAAATGTTAATGTTTTATTTCATTGTGAAGGAAGTGCCAGCAGCATATCTGTTTTCTGTAGGATGTTATGGCTCATTCCCACTTTTAACCATGTTGTATGCTCCAGTTGTGAGCACAAAATTTCATCTAAAAGCCTATATAAGAACAAGCTTATTTTGCAGTACTTTTGTTACCATAAGCACATAATCCTCCTTTTTGTCTTTTCACAGTTGTAGTTTCTATGACTGAGATGTCATTTTTAATTGAATCTGGAGAATGGAATGAGAGAACAACTTCCAAACCTTTGTTTTTTAAAAAATAAATAGGTATCCTTGTGGGCAGATTGGTTATACAAGGGTTCCTTCCTAATTCTAAAGAGCTTCCTGGTATGGGGCACTTAATTTTGTTTAGACTTGGCTAAATTCTGGGGACACTTTCTTATTCTTCCCCTCTATTTCCTCTCTTTAGGAATATATATGATATTGCTGTATAGTTTAAGATGTGTGAATGTTCTAGCTTCTAATGTGAACAGTTTAGTGCTGGCATTTTACATCATGCCATTGTATTTTATGTGTTTCTAATCACTAAAAAGCAAATTTTTAAGCACCATGCTTCATAGCACTACATTTTCCACCCAAGTATTCTTAAAAACTCATGAAGCGTAGTGCACTGTTTGGCTTAGTGAATGACGTACGTGCTAAGTTGAATATAATATTGATTCTTTCTTGATGTTTTCTTTAATAGATGACTCTTCAGCTCCAGAGCAGCCCTGCACAACCGTTTCTGGTCAGATGATGTTGACTGATGAATATCTTCCAGCTGTCTCAAAGTCTAGCAAGAATGCTGTGAAAAACAGTGACATAGAAACAGCAAACCTGTCCCCTAGCCTGATTCCTGCACAGCAGCCCACAATATCATTAATATCAGATGACAATACAGATACACTAAGTGTAGAGTCACTTACACTGGTCCCTCCGGTCGATTCACACAGTATTCGTACGTTCAACTGCATTCCTCAGCCATCCTTACAGCCTGAGCTTGAAGTTTGTGAGGTAGAAGAGACAGAAGAGGAATGTTCTGATTAAGCCTACTCACAGACATTAATAAAAAGTGACTCAAATTAACCAAATTCTTCATTGTTTTTCTTTTTTTCTATGGGAGCACAAGATACTTCCTGAAGCATCAGGAACATCTGGTCTGCAAGAAGAGACCCAGTGATAAAAGAATGTGGGCAGCTTTTAGAATAAGCGTCAGATGTTTGGCATATTTAAACTAGGGGAAAAAAAGAAACTGGATTGGATATTTCCCTACCTATTTCTGTTGTACTAGAGAACCTACTTTCTTCCTATTATCAAATTAAACTCCAGATGCAGTAACATAATTGTAAAAGACCTACAGTATTATGGTAAAGTGAAGACATTTTTGGATACCTGACTTCAAGATGTTGTATTGCTAATTCTTTAAAAGAAGAAGTAATGTTCGCCAGGAAAAGGTGTAAATTATAGTACAAAGATTCCACTCCCATTTGTTTCATTGTTGTTTTTTACTCTGATCTCATTCAGCTTTTGGAGGCCTGTATGATACCAGCAGGCTCAGCTCCTTTCTATGTTGTATTCACAGGACTCCAGAGTTCAGTGCTTTGTTTTCCATGTGCAATAGTTATTTCCAATTGTGATTCAAAGCAAGTTACATCTAAAAAATATTTTTTTTTCATAAGGTAAAACTCTGAAACTTAATATGACAAATGCTTAGTCATGTTATTGCAAGAAATTTTTGAAATGTTTTTAGCCTTTACATAACCAGCTACAAAGATATGAAATATTTTAATATCTACAGCTTGTTTGCTCACTTCTGACAGTCAAATTGCTGCACCTCTGAGGAATGATGGTGTGACGATACCCTTTCTACTGAAGGACAGCTAGAAGCAGACAGGGGCAGTTTTACTCTTAAGAGGTCTGGAGGGTTTTGTTATTGGTGATTTTTCTTGTTGGTTTCTTTAGTGTGTGTGTTTTTTGTTTTTTTTTGTCTGTTTGCTTATCATCTTTGTGTAGGAATAATTCCAGTAATTTCTTTGAAAGTCTGAAAATGAAAGGGAAAGGTTTTTCTTTTTGGTTTTCCTATTTAAGAGGGTTTCACCAAAGGAAATTCCAGCATAAAAGTGATTCTGAGCTTTTTGCCTTACTTCGCCTCATAAATCCCAATCTGAGTTGATGGTAAGCACTGAAGAAATGTGGATTAAAGTTTGGAATGCTCTTTGCTGATTTTATACATAATTTACCATGAATGGTAAATTTAGGCTTTTTGATTATTTTCTATGCATATTANGGTGTAAATTATAGTACAAAGATTCCACTCCCATTTGTTTCATTGTTGTTTTTTACTCTGATCTCATTCAGCTTTTGGAGGCCTGTATGATACCAGCAGGCTCAGCTCCTTTCTATGTTGTATTCTCAGGACTCCAGAGTTCAGTGCTTTGTTTTCCATGTGCAATAGTTATTTCCAATTGTGATTCAAGCAAGTTACATCTAAAAAATATTTTTTTTCATAAGGTAAAACTCTGAAACTTAATATGACAAATGCTTAGTCATGTTATTGCAAGAAATTTTTGAAATGTTTTTAGTCTTTGCATAACCAGATACAAAAATATGAAATATTTTAATATCTACTGTTTGTTTGCTCACTTCTGACAGTCAAATTGCTGCACCTCTGAGGAATGATGGTGTGACGATACCCTTTCTACTGAAGGACAGCTAGAAGCAGACAGGGGCAGTTTTACTCTTAAGAGGTCTGGAGGGTTTTGTTATTGGTGATTTTTCTTGTTGGTTTCTTTAGTGTTTTGTTTTGTTTTCTGTCTGTTTGTTTATCATCTTTGTGTAGGAATAATTCCAGTAATTTCTTTGAAAGTCTGAAAATGAAAGGGAAAGGTTTTTGTTTTTGGTTTTCCTATTTAAGAGAGTATCACCAAAGGAAATTACAGCATAAAAGTGATTCTCAGCTTTTTGCCTTACTTCGCCTCATAAATCCCAATGTGAGTTGACAATAAGCACTGAAGAAATGTGGATTGAAGTTTAGAATGCTCTTTGCTGATTTTATACACAATTTACCATGAATGGTAAATTTAAGCTTTTTGATTAATTTCTATGCATATTAATTTAAGCTAGTAGGAAAAAAAAGAGGAGTGTTATTACTGGTCTGTGTATGAGACACTGAGTGCTCTCTAGCTGTCAAGCATTGAAGTCTACTATAAACTTGCTGCTGTGATTTCCATCATCACTGCAACCTGTTTCCTGGTTCTGCCTCTACTAACACTTTTTTTTATCAAGTAGGTGAATTT